>NNCF01127029.1:434562-467125 GCA_002313205.1 Laupala kohalensis
TATATATATATATATATATATATATATATATATATATATATATATATATATATAGAGAGAGAGAGAGAGAGAGAGAGATACTATACCCCCAGAACCCTTGAGGTAGGCATGGGAATGAGAGGCAGGTAAAAATAAAAAAAACCGACCGAAATTGGTGTTGAATAAATTAAATCCCTCTAACTCTCCTAAGGGTGAAGACTAACTGATGACGTTTCGATTGTTTCTCTCCCGTTGCTTCTTGAAGAGTTGTTTCAACCAAGGATTTATTTACTCTTGCCGCTGGAGGTGAAACTCAAAATGCTGTTTACTGTCAAGTTTTGTATTAAATATGTGTTATGATGAATTCATAAAATGGGGATGCTGTACATTTTTTAAACAGAAAGTAAGATTATTTTGATCTTACGGGATATGATTTATTTTTTCCTGAAGAAAAAAAGAAGATTGATCTAAGAAATATCCTGGGTAATACCGGGTAATCAGCTTGTTTATAAAGTTTCAACATTACTCACAGAATTTACTTATTACTCGTACGTTTAAACGTTATAAGGATTGTAATGAAACCTAAATATTCATGTAGTCCCATGGAAACTGTAAAATGGAATATAATAAAGAAAAATTAGCATGAAATATTATAGCTTGCCAAATAGTAAAAGGAATAGTGAAAGACAGTAGCAAAAACATATTCGGAATTCAGGTTTGTCTTTACAAAACGAAATATTGATATTTGCCGTTTTCGACAGCAATTTTAAATCGACACATCTCCTATCGAATAACTCGCATTTGTTCCGTGACAATAAAATAATATTATTAGACACAAACGCATTGCATCCAAACTGCCATTTTCTTCACTCTTTTTCCCGTTATTGTCAAGTGTGATGGTGATGCTTCGCGGGATTTGACTGTGCATTTTCAAAGGCAAGTCCTTCCTGACGCACCTCCCCGAACAGATGTTACATGTATGTGAATGGATTGAGGTGTATGAAATGAAAGGCAAGGGAAATGGGAGTACTCCGAGAAAAGCAGCCGCAGATCCGCTTTGCCCACCAATGTATAATCTGCTTGGATCATCCGGGGTTCGAACTGCTGGTGGCGAGAGCAGAAACCACTACATAACCAGTCTCCCCAAAAATTAGCTTAAAAATGATATTTACAAAAAATGTAAAATTAATTTCAAGACTTAGTTATAATATGGCGAAGTTCAGGTCATCAGGCCTGTTTTTGCACCTACTCTTTTGACTATTTTGGCCAAGTAATTGGAAGGAAAGATGTTGGGTTACCGGTTATTGTAAGGAACCGAGCCGAAATAGTTCTGGATTTAGCGAGGGAAACCCCTGTAGAAAACTAGACCCAGTTTGGCCAAGCGGTGAATCAAACACGCCCACTTCCGCTTAGCAATACGTTGTGAACGAAAAGGTCAAAACTAAGCTACCGTAGTCGCATATTCGGATTCATACTAGGCTATAGATATAACGAGTATTGACAAATATTATACTAAGTTTTGCGTGAAGTAAAACATGAAACTTAGTCTGATTATATCTCCAATACATACTTCAGGATTAACGGTATAAACTAGTTTCAAGTTGAGAACAGTTTTCCTCTTTCTGTAGTATTTATTGTCACCAAGCACCCAAAGATTAAAAGAAATGATCGAAGATGTGACTAGAGTTAAATAAACGACATAATTTTTCCCATCAAGGAAGTAAAACTTTTAATACATTCTCCCCATTCTCTTCAAACTAATGATCAAATAATATCCTTCATACGTTTTATCCACTTTTTTGCTCATTAATGTAGTACATGGCGTCCCGTCATTAGTGAATAGAGCAACTATGTATTTTTACTCAAGTGACGTTCGTTCAAACCCCAATTGATCCAAGCAGAATTTGCAGTGGTGGACGAAGTTCCCGGTATTCTGTTCCCCTGCCTATCATTCCACCACAACAGCCATTCATCATTCGCCCTCACGACATTCATATATCACCCGTCTCAGGGAACTGTGTCTGCCAGGAAAGGAATCCGGCACCATTGAAATTCCCCTGCCAAAACCATAGACGCACCATCTCATATTCCACTGTCAACCACTGTGGGCCCAGAGGTGAAGGGGGGCGCAGTTGGTAGCACATCAGCGCGCTAAGCTGAAAATCTCGAGTTCGAATTTCGGTCCCGTCTCCCGTTTTGATTCAACATAACATAAATAATCTGTTACCTGGCGGTGTGGTTCACCGCAATTTAAGAGATTCTGCACCCTTCAAGAATAAGGGAAAAGCGGTGAATGAAATCAATAATGTTGATAACAAATATTAAACTGTTTATAAGACAATATCAATTTTAAAAATATTTTAAGTATGCTCAAAGCAAGTGGATTTTATCTCGAAAACAAGTTTTCAAGCATTTTGTTAATTTGGTTGTTTATTGATAGATTGATCGATTGTAAAGCAAACTTCACTTCGGTGACCCGTTACTCTGTCATAGCCATACGAGTTGAAATACAGCGTAGAGACAAAGAAGGCAGTTTCAAGCTCCAACCTCCGATCGGTTACGTCGAGGAAAGGAGAGCAACGTCATTAACGAAGTTGACACTCAAGCCGCGTCCACACCACCGCGCACAGCGGGTCCTCCAAAAGGACTAAAATTCCACTCCCAAAAACGTTCTGACTGCAAACAAAGGAAATTATTTCAACGATTATCCAAAATTTTGCCACTGATCTTCACAAACTGAATCCAGAAAAAAAATAGTTTTGCAAAGTTGACAAATGTTTTATGCGAATGATACGTTTTGTTCCTTGTGATACTTAGGAAATTAGTAATGTGAAGGAGTGTGTGCAAAAATTCCCTGACGCATCCAAACCAACTTTCGATATACTTGAAGTTAAAAGTTTGTGCGAACCTGTAAAATATTATGTTAGTTTTAGGATTTTGAAAGTTTTATATTTCCATTTAAACACTATCTGACTTCTTGTTAGCATACTATAAAAACTACCTTTAAGGCCATGAAAACATCGGACAGTGCGAGCAACATTAAGATAGGACTTTCTTGCAGCAGAACATGAACTTACCAAGAAACAAACTCGTAATACTTTTAAGGATATTTATAAGAGTTTTATTTATATTACTTACAATTATTTTGTAAAACAAAAAATAATTTAAAGTAATTGCTTGAACAAAATGAAGAAACTTGGGAGGGAAATAATGAAATATTTCTCTCAGTATCTTATGTTTAACTTCAGTTTCCTTCATCTACTGTTTCTTCTTCACTTTCGATTAGATTATCAAAAATAAGATCGAGAGTAGATGAATCCATGGCAAGAGATACATTATACCTGCATACTTCTTTTGCAGTCCTGAAATCCTTAACCCATGCAATGAGGCAAACATCGTTTTGCGAACTTTGATTTCAACTCCATTAACTTGAGCGTTTTATTCAAATATGAAACATTTCGAATATATTTTCATTGTGAATTTCTTTTTCTGTGGTTTCAATTTTATTGCTTGTAAAAGGTATGTATTTTGAGAGTCATGGTTGCCCGTGACCCAAAAGGATGAAAATATATGTTCAGGATCTTCTCTCGCTGTATCTTTTGCAAAAAAACTATAAAAAAATGGAGAAGGTATTATATAGCTATGATTTTAATTCTATAACTCTAAAACTAGCAACAATTTTCAAGAAGATGAATGTAAATTCATATGAGTCCTCCATTTCGTCTGCAAGTTAATAGTAAATACTTGTATTTGACCAAATTAGACTTGATGACATGAGCATCAGATTTATTACACCTGATGATGGTACAAAAATTAGTACCGAAACGTTATGTACACGTTTTTGAATGTTTTAATATTTTGATGTGTTTTCGTGTGTTTTAAAGATTCATGTTTTCTTGTTACATGTGTTGATAATTGTGGACTGCTTAATTTGGTCGAATACAAGTATTTATTAGAAAATTCGTATAATTGTATCATATGGCTAGTGGATATACTCATTATAGATGAGATTTGTGTGCATTAATTCGATAAATTCAAAATTGTATTTGCGCTATTAATGGATACGACAGTCATTATTCGACAGCGTTCAAATCTAAGTATTGGCATAGTTACGAAGAACGGTATGAGCGAGTAAGTTAATGACTCCGTGTTCCACAGTCGCATCAAAAACAAGTCATCATATAACAAACGATCATTGTATAAAATACAGATCTGCTAGGTGCAACATCATGCTTCTCACGCGTACCATATTCCGAAGAGAAAATGGAAAAGAAATGCAAACAAAAAATCACTCTATTCTGCTCCTATACGCCACCACTGCTATTCCAAATCATTTCCTATCTTGAACTGAAACTTCTGATGTACTAAGAAGGAACCGATCACACCAGCAAACTTCGTTTGTGAATAACTTCCCAAACCCAATTTACCAAACTCAAAGGAGAAATTTGACATATTTGACCAATATTTTATGGAAATAGGAACAATAAGATCTACATTACGATAGACGAAAGATACGAGTTACCACGGAAGATTATAACTAACTAGAAACAACAATGTAAAACTAATATAACTTAAAATTAAACAATAAACTTGGAGCGATTCATATTTAACACAAGGTATTTCAATGGGTATTCCAATTCCTACTGACTGGCAATAAATAAATAAATAGAGAAACAAAACTTCCCGAATCAAACCAAAATGATATCATGCGCGCAGAATACTCTCTTTTGCAAACCCGAATCCGGAAAGAAGAATAATGAGACGGAATAGTATAGCGAAACCACACGTTTGAGTCGTATCCTGGCATCTCATTGTTAAAACAATCATTAGGCCAAAAACCATCGAACCGCAGTTCCCATCAAAGCTTCCTTAATGAAGTCGACGGAACAGGAGTGTCTCATTGCAATGCGGGGCAAAGTGTCCAACCGGAAGAGAGTACTAAATTCGTAATACATATCCAGTTGGATTATAGAGCGACCATTAGTAAGTTCATGGTTAATTCGTTTACTATTTCAAATTCTTTGTCACTTGTCTTTACTACCATGATGATGAGGAAAATACCAAAAATAAATGGGACGAAGAATCATTGCAAATAGATGGATAGTAGAGTACATAACCAGAAGAAATTGCATACAGGACCATTGGAAGCCAAATTGTTAGAGGGATGTAATATGAATGTGTCTACTTTGATGAGATTCTCCTGGGATGAGATTGGTAACATAAGTCTTTTCTAATAAAAGTACTATATTTCTAACATAAGTAATGCAGTTTTTAATACACCACTATATCTCACAAACATAGTGTTATTTTGTATCATTAAAATTAAAAAGATTTTCTAACTTCTTTTCGCCAGATAGAAGATTGACTGGTAACTTAGGTGATTGTTTTTTAACTTCTACCTGCACCCCACAAAAGGTCCTGAATACACATTATTAAAATTAATGCTACTTCTAAAGTTGAAAGAAAAAGGAGATTCATTAACAGATCACAAAATGTAGTGGTAGAAATAATTCAATTCGTGTAGTAGTCCTTTCATGGTGGTTTTAAATTTCCAGTTGAATAAAGAAAGCATTTTAATACTACCTTAAAAGTTCTAAGTGTTTATAACTCCAATGTTCCAAAAATAGTCTATAATGTTTTCAGTTTTCATGATAGGTCACAAAACATTTTCAAACTGGGTGTAAGTTGAAAGTTTTATTGAAATAGAATAATCTAAAAACTTATCTCAACAAATGCAGATTTGCTTAGATTCAATAAATTAAAAATGATTCTTCCCCAAAATAAGATATTGGATTTGAAACCGAACATAACTACATCAGTAGCAATAAAAGAGGCTCTTATCAATTTTAGGTTTCAAAATATTATTCATGCAATCTACGATAGAACTTCACAAGTGAAAAGAAAATAGTATAATGCATGTTGATATGAAATACATAAACAAATATTTAGACATTTTCTTGTTGCTAATTCAAATATTAATCTGGCAATATTAGTTAAGGGGCAAAATAAGTGATAACAATAATAATAAAAATAATAATAATAGTTGTAGGTTCATTTTGCTACATAGATCAATACAACACATTTTTTAGTTTAATGTGTTAAAACATACAGCAATAAAAAACACAACATTTGAGTAAATTTGTATCATTAGCCAAATTTTTGAATGATAGAAAATATTGAAATACAATTCAGAAAGAGTGAATAAAATACACATGTACAAGAATTAACTCTCACAATAATATTTGCTACAATAAAGCCACCAATCATTTCCTTCCTTTGTGCGATCCACAACAGTTAATATTCCTCCAAACATGTATATTGTCAAGCTACTTTTTATGATCAACCTTTCAAAATTAATATAAAAACTAATTAACATTTAAAATTAAAAAATCAAAATTAATGACTTCATATTTTTCCCTTGAAAGCTAACTTGCAAATCAGGGGAAATTACTTAACACGAAAATGACCCTGATTCTACAATGAGCAAATTGATAGTTGCAGGCAGCGATAAAGACAGTCCACGCTCAATTTTCTCTTTCTCTACTTTTTGTGAATCATTTCTTCCAACTAACTTTTTTGGACCCTGTTTCACTACCATATAAGAAATATGAAGCAAAATCTTGCCAAAAAAATGTGTACACAACTAAAATTTAAGGAGAGTCTGGAAGACATGTACCTACTACCAATGAAGTTTTTTTTTCATTAATACTTCAAAATTCGAAAATCAGGATTTAATTGATTGTCGAATTTTTAAATACTAGATGTGTAATATTTGATTGAGGGGTACATCTATCCCCCACCAGGTTGTCAGCAGAGCTGATATTCAGTCATGCTCGGCTGACGGTGGGAATAATTCCAAGCGGAAATGTCGCCAACCGAAAGGTACAAACTAATGTAAGAAAGAAAAGAAAAATAATTTTCATTCCATAACGTCCACTAATGTGTATGGTGGAATCACGTCTGAATATACAGAATTTCATCTGGCTCATCAATACACGAATCCCTTATAACTTCTAGTTCAATTTGTGAAGGGGTCAAATTATGAACATTTATTTTATTTCATTTCTTTAAAAAAACTTCTTTGCAGTGACAGTTCCTTGCAGAAGGAAATAACGAAAAGAAAAATTGCCACCGCACGCACGTGTTCTCAATGTAAACAACGCAACAGACTTGAAGTATCGATACTAGTTATGTTCTATGCCGTTAGTGTGTGCTGCCGTTAGTGGCCCGTACTGCGATGAGACACTCCTGACGGAACGACCAAGTCATGGGAACAGTTGAACAATCAGTGTCGGTAGGAAAATGATGCATTTCGGATAGATCTATGATCTTCGATATTTATAAGTAGATGATCTTCTGATCAAAGCTGACACCTGAAGCTGCAGACCGTACCATCAAATATTTCTTCATAAAACTTCTAGGGAACGCGCTTTGCATGCTATATTCTGGACATGTTTATTTTCCCATCGGATACAATACGAAAAATTAAAATAAATATAATATTTCGTTATCTCATGAAATTTAATGAAATTTCAAAAACCTAATATAACTTGATAACTGTACGTTAGAAGTTGACAAGATGTCAAAGTTTTTAAATTATCAAATTTTAATAGTAAAATAGTATAGAAAATTACAACAGTAAAATATCCAGTTAAATTATTTAATTTTAAAGGTATCTTTCCATAATATATTTAAATGGCAAGGTTTATCCTCAGATATTTATTTTTTTACATCATTATGAATTATTGCACACAATAACAGAAATCGTACATCACCATTTACGGAACACACCAGTTAATGCAAATTTCTAATTAATCTCAGTATGAAAGTAAACATATTTTAGGACAATAGCTAGTTTCAACTGCAATCAAGACGAAACGAAATCGTTGGTAAAAAAGAGCCAGAATTAATAAGAAATATTCCCAAGACACATGGGAAAATCACCAGTCATGTTGACAAAAATTAATTTTTTTAAATGTCATAGTGGAGCTCGTACCATGGGCTTTGTGACCACTAGCTCAGCGCGATATCCACAAAACTACCCAGGCAACTGAAAGATAAATTAATATTCTATATAAGTTATCCCAACATATGACTTCAGCTCAAAATTCTAAGTCGAAATTAGACTCTTTCATTGAGTGGGATTGAATCTAGCGACAAATTTCATAGTGATTGCCATGAACTTAAGCTAGAAAACTTGACACAAACTCTTCTGGGATGTACGTAATCTCGTTTCGGTCAACTACGGCACACTTCTACGCTAGCTTCACTAAATACATCGTGAAATGTTTTGGGGGCAACAGCGTCTAGATGGAATCTAGATTACAGTATCCGAGTATTACAACTGCGATGGTAAGGCGCAGAGGATAGACTTTTCAATCACAGCTATATGAACTGAGACAAAGGAGTGAAAAGCTACAAATACTTTCATCCCGGGATATCTTCGTGGAAAGCGAGCGCACTAGCCTAGAACTAACCAAGGGGTCAAACTCTTATGGACCTATATTAAAACTCCACTGGAATTTTAGTTATGTACCACCTCGAACACCTCGGCAAATCTTGCACAACACTTCAGTCATCACCTTTCCTGGGTAATTTTTCCCAAGAAAATGTAACCAAGATTCGTTTCGTATTTTTTTCATGAAATCATGCAAAAATAAATTTAGAACTAAAGGTAAATTTTCATTCAGTCATTGACTTCATCCTAACTAATCAACGAACACTTACTTGTAAGTAGGGTTTAAGGAATCCACCGTTACAAAAAGTACTGCACAGGAAGTGTACAGAGTATACCAATATAAACCACGATAAAGGAAACGGACACGGCAGCCGACAACTTTGTTGGTCACTTGGAACACAAGTACTTGTCGACAGAGGCTGTTGGCCCACACTGTTGTCCAAAAGATTTGCTTCTCTCACACCGGACAGTGGTAAATAAACGAATGTACAAAAGCGCCAATTGATGTATTGCCACGTTCCATTCAACCACGTAGATTACTTTGTAAACCAATTGCGAACAAACTCTCGTAGATATTAATGATAATTCATGATATGTTCCTATCTTGAATAATTTTCTACATTTACAAACATTCTTATTAAGAATTGAAGAGAATAAAGTGCATCATTAAATTTCAAAGAACTTCATTTAAGACTGGTCGCACTTGTTGGAAGAGTTAACTCGCACCTTATTACAATGTCGTGGATCTAGATTACAGAATCACACATTCTTGCTAC
The DNA here is from genome assembly GCA_002313205.1 of Laupala kohalensis. Taxonomy (NCBI): domain Eukaryota; kingdom Metazoa; phylum Arthropoda; class Insecta; order Orthoptera; family Trigonidiidae; genus Laupala; species Laupala kohalensis. The sequence continues at coordinate 443,776 of NNCF01127029.1, forward strand.
AGTAGGTGCTTTTTAATCCGACAAATTCGGGAATTTGCGATTTTGCCGAATTGCCTAACGTCAGTAGTTTAAATGGATACACCCAATATAAATCACTCTGGAAAAATTTTAAAACTATTAAAACGAATATTTTGTTTGTAAACTATAGTCTGAACCTATCAGACGATATATATCGAACATCCGACCAAGAATATATCGATCCTCTCTTCCATTCGCCATAAGGGTAGGTGATATTTTAGGGAAGAACAATCCTACAGCAAGTAAACCCACTGCTTCGCTTAGGCAGAAATTCCATAAATCTAATGATATTTCATTATATTTTTAAGAAATTAAAAAATAAATGAAAAGCAGTTACAGGCTCCGCGAAAAGTTTGGAATGGGAGGTGCAAGAGAAGTTCGAATTGCTATGTATTTAAATGCCTCGCGGGAATTCAAGTCCATGAGCGCTAGTAATTAATTCACAGATGTTTGGTGCCGTGACTGCATTTCATCCTAGCATACAAATTATCTTGAATTCCGTAGGCAAACAAATTAAGGAAAACTCTAACAGTATAATATTTTTAAAACTAGTTATGAAAAATCTATTTTTCCTCATACTTAGCGAACAACAATTATACGTATGTACTGGAGTACATATGTAACTTTTTCTGTATTTTTTCTCGAAAACGGCTCTAACGATTTAATCAAAGTCACTGAAAATATACATTTTGAGATGAAAAGGTGACCTAACATGGTCTCATTTCAGAAAAGGATCATTTAAGCACTTTATCGGGAAACAAATACACATTACGGACACCAGTTGAGTGTTTGTGTCGCTCTCTACGAGTTTCTAACATTTCTCCTACACATGAGAGTATTTAATTTCTGTTTAGAATTTTGCGTTAAGGTCAATAAGGTTATATAGATTGTAAGATATATTGGCAATATATTACCCTGCCTACGAGATGACTCCGTGTTACAGGAATAAGTGGGCTGGCCTTGCATTCAGGAGATATATGGATCTAGTCCTGCTACGATAATTTTTTATTTTTATTTTCGTTAACATGATGTTGTAGCTGGTTATACATTGGTACTCCTTTTAACATTTTTTTACGATTATCTACAAATGTAACCATTCGACTACAAATATTAATCATTGTAATTGGTTAGGTCGTCCACATCACTAGCGTAATGTACACCCCCAAGGCTCTGCGACGCGGTTGTGGAGTGGGGGCGGGGGTTGAGAGGTCCCGGAGGGCCTAAAAGCTTGCTGACTCTCTAAGTTTTGATTTTGCAAGTAGGCCTAAAATTTCGAGAATAGTTTTCGGTCATTAAACCTCAAATGTATGAAACGAAATATAAAAATCTCTCAAAGGCGTGTGGAGTTCGTAATCAGTTTCAAGGCAATAGAAAAAAGTAAAGAATTTTGGCGAACTTTGTCAAGAATCAACAGACATTTGTTGAATCTTGGAAACAAACGAGCTAGATGCCTGGATTTCCACGAAATAATCAAAGTGTTTGCGTCAAACAAAGCAAGAATAAAAGAGAGACTATTTGACATACCAACTATTCTTCACAACTAGCAATAACACAACGTTCGTTGCAACATACTGCATACATGTAGGTAAAGAATCGACATTTGTCTATAGATAGTGAGGGAAACCCCGTCTGATAACCTCATCTAACTCAGTCAAACGGGGTTTTGAACCCGCGCTCTTCAGCTTCGCCGTGCGAAGGGAGCAGATGTTCACCGGAAGGTGAAGTATCCAGTCAAATTATTGATAGGTTTCCGTCTCTAGCTCGAATTGCGTACTCTTAATGACGCCAGGGATGATCCAACTACCGCGTTAATTATCCACCTCTCACATGAAACAGTGGCCTGATCGTATCAACACTTATCAAATGGATTCTCAAATCATACGAAAGTTAAGGAGTCTCAAATTACAAGTAAATCAAGTGTATAATAATTTTTTTATGTGGTGAATAAAGTAAGCTCTAACTCATGACACTGGCATACTCATGAGACCCGGAGCGGAAGTATTTTTGGAGGCCCCTACACTAAAGTTTTTGGAGGCTCCCATACACAAATGTGTTTGCATACCTACTAGTACATGTCCAACGCTATGATGTACTAAAAAGAATTTAAGTTTGATTATTTATTAAAAAGCTCAACTATAATGTAAATTACGGTTTTAAAAATGATTCGTATAATATTTTTGTTCCAATTTACGAGATTTAATAATATTTGGTGACTAATTAGGAGACCCCTTACATGAAGACCCGGGGTGGACCAAACCCTTCCCCCCCCCTTCTAAGTAAGCTACTGATATATGAAGATTTTTAAAAATATATGCGGTAATTTAATAAACTTATAACAGTCACAGAATCCCAGAATTTTTCCTGAATACCAAATGTGGTAAGATGTGGCATGCTCACCATCAAATGTTGGACGCTGTCCCCAAGAACCGCGTGTCCAACGATCTTTCACTCTAGCTTCATAAAAACGAGCGATTGGAAGACACCACGACCTAAGAAAGCCGATCTCCAGTCATATTTTTCGCAACTTAATCCTCACAATTAGTGACACGAATCTCTGTCTTGGAAATTCTCATGTCTACAATGTTAATCACGACAAACCAGTATTGCCCAGCACTCACAAATCACTTAGAGAACGCAACTACGCAAGTATTTGTTAAGGTTTTATCACTGACACAATTCTTCCAAACCCATTCAAAACAATAATTTAATAGAGAAATAATTAAAACAGATGAAATATAAACGTACATCTTTCCAAGTCACAGATTTTGGGGCATCAAAGCGTCTTCCACTATACAAATCCAATATCAGCCATGTGACTTAGTAGATACCTCGAGTTTGTGGATCCTGTTATTGTGATGTTGATGCAGTGCTATTTGCTGTTAATCCCAGAGTTGAATTATGTACTGTTACATCATTGTAAAATAAAAGGATTTGTTATATCAGAAACATGTATCAATGTTCGTAATATAAATACGTTATATTATTTACATCGCAGATAGCTGTAACCGATAAACGTCACAAAAATGTACGGAGTAAACTGACGCTATGAAATCAAGGGCATTATATGCATATCGGTCTTGTTAGTATCTTGACAATTGATTCAATCCTGGTGTCCGACTTGCATTTCCGCCGTGCAGCGGTCGAGTACTCACCAGCAACAAGGCAGTGACAGCAGCAACCACGCTGGCGGTGCATCAACTGACAAACCGGCTGCTCGCGCTCTCTCGCCCCTCCGCCCCCACCATCATTCCTCCCACCGCAGTTCGGCGTCTCCCCGCTCCCTACTCAGGGTCACCTGGCGGGTCCACGCTACCTTCAGGTTCCACTAACCCGGTCGTCCGCACAGCCCGTCGACCCATCCGCCCTCTTCTGGGGGAATCCACTGAAGGTCACAGTCTGTTCTCATCGCGATAGCCATTAAATATATCTATCTACATACAGTCTGTTGCGCACTCGCAGGGAATGGGGGAAAGCTCAGGGGGATGAAGTCTTGATATGATCGGACTAGGAATAAATTTCAATCATTTCCTAACATACTATGTACTATATTATAATACTGTAACTTCTAGAAGATGCTAACACAAGTGTATGGACTACTGTGCAACCACCCTAGCTTAATTGTTGCATTCATCTCTATATACAAACAGGAATTGATCAGTAATCGAAAGTGTAGTGGATTTTCATAATAAAGAGACAATCATAAATAAAATGATTTCGAACAACAGAAACCACCTCTAATTTATTGTCTTAACTTCGGCACTAGTTTCTGTGCCGATCATCAAAAAACATTGAATCTTTGGGCCCAACAAAGAGTTCCGGAAGAAACTGAAAGCGTGAGTGATATCAGTTCACATTTTCAGTAAATTGCGTGATTTTTCTCGAGCTGTTTCTTCTTTTTGGTTTGAGAATAAAATAAAAGCATACCAGTATAAATTAAATCTCGTTATTTTACTGTCACGTATTTTATGATAGTTAACTGGACTAGAAATTTCTTCTTTAAAATGTCCTTTTGCGCATTACCCAAGACCTACTCCCACAATTTTGAGTATTATTTCAGTAGAGACAAATCTAGAGGAGCTAGTAGAATTTGTAAACATTCATAGTATCAATTTTGGAATTAACTGTTCGTTGATCCTGAGAATAATGAATATTATAAATAGTGATCATCTTCCCAGGAAAGCTAAAGAGAATTACTGTAATGAAATGAATGCAGTTCCTCGTGTTTAATGACTTTTTTTCGTGTTAAAAATGAAAGAAATATAAAATGTCTTATCGAACGTCTTACAAGAAAAAGTAATTTCTTATTACAATTTTCCACAGACTGGAAGTTAGCAACGTTGTCCCAAATCATAAAGCGGAGATAAGTGAGAGTTTCAGAAGTATAGACCGATGAGCTTGTCATTAGTATTCAGAGCAAAAATTGAACAGCTTAATTAAAAATATTACAGAAGAATAACTGGTTAAACAAAATGGATATTTAGAGTTTAACGAGATTTGAGGAAAGGTTCTTTGCGTGCATGTCCAATTCCTGACATTCTTATACTCGAAGTCATGTTCTTTTGTTTTGAGAAAATTTAACTTAAGAAAAAAAAACGAACGGAAACGCTTTGTTTATTAGTTTATTGTACTTTAGTTGCAGTAAATTACTTTATTGTCCTCAACATCATCATAGGAAGTTTGTAACAGCTCTCTTGACTATAAATCATTAATTAATTAATTTATTGTCAAGCTAATTGGCTTGATGTTGGTACACAGCTTGTATTCAATGTAGCCAACGCATCACCGTTCATAAGAGTAATAATATTTTTACCTTGCGTTATGTTGGCAGGACATTCGAATTCCTGAAAACTTAAATCCATCGCCAACTTTGGACACCAATTCAATTCACGTGCTCTGGTGGCGCTATTCTATTATTTCTGCATCGAGCGTGTGGAACGAATAATAACTTATGTCAGTTTGTTGAGTTATTAACTTGTATTTCTTTACATCAAATAGTGCTTTTGTGACTACTATTAATAGAAGTTAATAATAAAGGATACTGTCGTTTTCGCGAAGGTCTTTGACGGAGGTAGTCGCAATATTAGACAATCACACGCACTGAATTTATAGCGTATACTTTTGCTATTATTTCAGCTAAGGTCTGGGTTAAGGGAACGAAAGGGAGGAGGGTGTAAGAATAGGAACTATTACCTCTCCAAGTTTTAATACATGTCGATCTTCTCAAAAACGTCACATAGAAAATCATACTCTTAGTAGATGATGATTTGCAGAGAAATTGATGAAGATGACGTAGTCTCTCTTCAATCAAACATAATAATGCATAAGTAACAGTCCAAAATAAAATGAAATCCGAAATAGGTATCATTGATGTAAACCAAAATAGTGAAATGATACCCCTCACCCAAACATACTGGAACGGAATACGCCATCGAAAACCTGTCTATCCCAATAGAATTGTAATTACTTGGGAATTTGTATTCACAAAATTAAAATTGGGATGAATATATGAGAATAATATGAATTAATTCTGGGTCGTGTTTTGTGTACTGTGATGTCGTGTGTATAAGTAATGTGGTGTTGTGGCATGTATAATATGAAGTCGATATGGTGTAGCGTGATGATGTGGAAGTGTCTTGGTTTAAGGAAAAGATGTGCATTTACTTACTTTTGGAAGACGATCTTTCATCGCTTTGAGAATTTTTTTTCACTTCATTACATGAGATCTTATGCCGTCCCAGTATAGGCATTATTTATTAGTATTTATGTAATATTTTTGTTCGCTGTTTATTTGTGTATTAATATTTCTTTAAGTATTAATTTATGTCTTTAATATTTACGAGTATATCGCGCTAATAACTTTTCCTCATTATTTGTTTTATCTATATAAATAAAAATTAAATGCTGTTCGTTGGTAAGTGCATCACTCGAGAGCGGCTGGACAGATTTGGCTAATGAAAAAAAATGTTCGTAATAGTCACAATAAGGTTTTTAGGGAAAAAATTGGAAAAGTTGCCCGGAAAATTGGAAAATTCGGGAAAAACTGAAAGTGTTTTTTCTATGGGATTTTTGTATGAACTCAAGACCATAACTAGCATTTCTGTGCTCTGGTTGTTTACTTAAACATCGATCTCGCAATCGAAATCAAAATGCAAATAAAACACCTTGAGATTCATTGTGATTTCAAATTTAATGGAAGAAAATAAATCATTTAGTTGGCACGAAATTCTGACTTAATTCTATCGTGACTTTAATTTTGCAATAAAACCGCATGGTTCCAAGTTGATCATATTCCAGACACATCACATATTTCCAGCATTTCAGCGGTGTACTGCCAATAGAATTAATGTCGCATGTGAAATTTCCCTTTGGCGTACTTCTGAATGTACTCCTCCTCAAATTGAATATCCATGGGCACAATCGTTAATAGATACAATGATCACTCAGAAATACGTATTTTTCTCTTGTTTACTTGGTTTACACGTTTAAAATAGCTTTTCACAAAACGATTACAAACAAATTTATTGAAATTTGGACAACGTCTGTCTGGTCAGATAGTTTTACATAAATTATTTATTTATTTTATAGATTTCTTTACGATTTTTAGTTATGAATCAAAATTACCATTAATGCTCCTCTAACTATAAGTGATTTCCGTTCACTCGATGAACAAGTCTTATCCCCACTGTTCCAAAATGTACGTCTCTTCAAACTAATGGGTTTATATTTCTCATTCGTGGTATTAATCACTATCGTTCATCAATCGCAAGTTAGGTGCCAGGGTGAAAAGAAAAGCAGATAACATATTTTACAGTATTGTTAAGTCATACCAACATTTTATAGGCTCTTTCAACATCTATATTTTTAATCGTATTTAAAACCTTCCAAAGCAACTAAATTGGAAGCTTAAAAAGAAATTTAGTGTTTCTCGGAAGAAAGTTGTCGAATTTGATGAAACTGCGGTACCTCATTTAATCCTCGTCATGATTAAAATGTAATAAAATTCCGAAACAAAATATTTTGCCCTGTTCGACGTTCCGCTCCTTCGTAACGATAGCATCAGTTTCTCATGCAATATTCGCCTCCGAACACGATGCTCTCGAAATGCGAGCTATTTTGTCAGAGCGTGACATTTTGATGATAACATCGAAGCAAGTATAGAGCTGGCGCATTTAGCGCGGTAGAATCGTTTTGCTCCGATAAACACAATGTAGGTAATGTAGATTCTGTAGTTTGAAAAAGCGAGGCAAGAGATCGGATAAGGGGCGTACGCAGAATTTTCTTTTTTACGGTGGGGGGTGGGGGCACTTCTTCCGAGGTAGTTCGAGGGATGCGAACAAGTCCATTGCCTTGGTGTGGTCCACTGCGGGTTCTGAGAGTGCGGGAACCTTCCGCAGAAAATAACTGACCTCCTTTTAAAGTAAAAATATGAACTGAACTTCTGGTAACTTTTTCAGATTGAACCGTAACGTCTATATACTCTTATTGGATCATTTGGTATAAATTTAATTAACGACCTAATTTCTTTATACATTTAAATAATTTGGTTGGTATACTTGCAAAGGTAAATGCAAAAATTTACCCAGTTAATGATTAAAGAAATAATGATAATACTTATTGTTCTTTAATAACAGTTGAAATTTTGGCATTACAATGAATAAGTTCCAGTTTTTCTGTCACATTTATTCAAAAATTTTTTTTACAAATTACTCACAATGTCAAAATAAAAAAACGATAAAACGATGCAGGATTATTATTCTTTCGTTCATTCTTACTAACAACCTTTATTTACATTTCCGCAGTCACCAGCAAAACATTTTGATCTGGGAACTGGAGGTTGTTCGTTAAATTTCATTCTTGTTCTGTTTCTTACCAACGACTTCCCATAAACTTATCCCTTCCAACCCAAAGTGAGTTTGAACAGTACAATAAAACAAAATATCCTAATCTAATATTTCATTGTTGCATTTTCGATGGACGTATAACTTTAAAGGAATATCACAATCGGGAGGGAAGGAACCCTTGTGTTCGTGTCGGGGTCTGCGTTGCCGCCAGCATTATTGCCACTGTATTCCAGCCATTGCCTAAGTTCTGGCGACAGAGTTCCAAAATTGTTGCATTTCACAACTCTACAGACCTGAAACTAACGATTTACTTATTTCTATTCGAAACCGTTAAGTTTATTCTCTGAACGCTTGTTTTGATTTGAAACTATCTAAATATCTTAATCTCGCGGAAATTTTCTTAAATTGTGGCTCGAGGGGGTACCCTTTTGGGACTAATAGTCATTTTCATTCAGCTCAGCTATTATTTATTTTAATGTTATTTTAAAAGGTTTTAGAGTATGTTCATGATTAAGTTGATGTTTAGTGACCAGTTTGGAGACCCCTAACAGAATGAGTCCCAGGACGCCCCCCCCCCCTTGGCCCCCGCCAAGGTACGCTACCCAACAGATTCTAAATAGCTGTAATTTCATTTACTCTTTCATCAGTTGCAAATCAGGCAGCAGCAGTCATTCGTGCAAATAAACACAACTTCTGGTGTTCCGGTCCGAATACGCGCATCAGTCGAAGTGAAACCAAAATCACATATTGCTGCTAAGACGTGGCTGGCGCTGCGTGACGGAAAGCGAACATCTTAGGGGGAAACTAAATCTATTCCGTTCTCGTTACGCATATTTTTGTATCAGAATGCTTTTATGATATTTAATTTCGCAGTACGAGACGGAGGGGCTTCTTGCAGCTTCTACGCACCAGAGTCAGACGTGTTCAACAGGCGAAGAGGGTGTTTAACAACAAAATAGCGTATAACGAAGTGAATCTTACCGAACAAATTATTTCACTAAGAAAATAAGATTTGAAAAAAAAATCTAACACAAGGCATACTATTTTCTGTTATATCTAGAATTTTTAAAACGACTATGAGTTTAATACAATAAGTGTTTAGTGGGGTTGGACGATTACTAGTTTAAACGTTTTCAACACTGGCTGTGAAAAAATAATTTATTTAAACCGTACTGCCACTTAACCATGTATTCCTGTATTAAGTGTTTTTAAAATGTAATTTGCAAGTTTCATTTTGTTTCTGCTCAGGGGAAACTCTCTGCTAAGTCCTTTATCTATACTTTGCTGCCACTTTTCCAGTTTTGGTATGAACAATTTGTCGCTAGTGTTTAATGCTCTGTAGGTAATCTATTCAACGTCTTTTAAGCATTGTATAAATTCACCTCTATATGTCAGTCATTACGATATATATTTTTGCTTATTTCACGTCTGAGCTTCTGGATGATTAATTGACTTATTCCTGGTTATACTCACAGACTCCGAAAATTTATGTCTCAAATTAGGCCTCATAATTAAGCAAAAGAGCTTTCAAAATACGTGCCGTACCGAGACTTATTAATTTGATGTTTTTGCGATCATTCTCATTAAACAAATCATGATATGTTTTGAGCAAATTTAAAAGAGAAATAGTACTATAATAATAGTGCATTAATGTTCAGGTTATAAATCCAAATATTTCCACACCATGAAAAAGGCGAAAATGGGTCACTAAGAGTTGGTGTGTCATGCATTTTTCGAATTTTAGCAGTAATAAATCAGATTTGTTTTCTTGACGATATTACTTATGTTTTGTTCATTTAAAGTTTATGTCAATAACAAAGTCTGAATATTTTTATATTATCTGTTTATTTATTTATGCTTTATTAATTTCAATGATGCAGTTATCGATATGATTAGCAAAAGATAGTAAGGTTGTTTTGTCAATATTGTAATGATTTTCCTCTAGCTATTCGGAAATTATATTCAAAAGACTCTTCATTTGGACCTCTGTTTCATGGATTTGGTGATGTCTTGTTTGACGAATAATTTGACATAATTCCAATCAAATAATCCCGTTTTTGCTTCCTATAGAATGATCTCTTTACTACAAAGCGATACCACTTTACTGCAGCATATTTGAGATTTACGTACTGCGAACGTAAATGACCACTTAATTGCAAGTTTTTCATTTACTTTATTATTTGTCGAGGTATGTCGTATTTTACCCTCAAAATATTTAATCCTCACTTCATTCGCCAATATATATTTCTGTAGAATATCTGATCGCATCCTGAACCTCTTCACTGCACCTACGTCATTTATTCTGGTAAAACAGTCGCCTCGCAAAAACTAGTCGAACTAGTCGTCTTCATAGAAAACAACGTCGTTCCGTTATATGAAAGGAGTCACGGGCTTACATTTGAAGTGTTGTTTAGTTGGCACGTTACACTTCATCCTACAGGAATACAAAAGCCAAAATTTGCTTTTCCTTGATAATTTGTCTGTAATCTCAAAAGTCTGTAATCTCGACCAGGTTTTATGGATATAAAGTCTTCGCAATTTTCCGAAATGAAAAAAATTCTTCCTGAATAAACAGAAAAAAATCATCAAATGATAACAAAACCCTAAAATTTTCAAATATTTCTCTCTTTATGGTTTGGTTGGACTGCAAGAAATGCAATAAAAACTTAGCGAGCTACTTTAGTGCTTATCTACTTGGGCAGGAACAAGGATGGGGTAAAGTATGGGACATTGGCTGATTAGATGTATTTGCCGAAACTTGGGATACAGTAAGCTGTTTAGAACAGAGAGGGGATAAAATGTGGGCCATCTTTCCTTGATACATTTGAAAAACCATGCCCTCAGAGAACTTCTGCTCTTCTAAACAAAAAGAGACTTACGACCTTAGCATACAAGGTAGAGACATTAAAATCGGAAAATGGGCGCGACTTTCTCTAGAGTATTTCTATTTGTTGAAATCGTGATCAATAGTCGGGCTTTTATATACCTCTTTTGGTGAATTGTTCATGGAATAATTTCTTATAGGCTACAACGAAGAAAGATGTTGGAAACTGCCCCCTCAGTAAAATTATATCTAGTAGGACAAAGATTCTTCATATAAATATTCATTGGTTTCTATTTTCCTACCTCTTTCTTGGGGGCAATCCAATAAAAATTTGTCTTTCTTTAAGTTTTTGAAACGATAGTAAAAATGGCCATTTATGGCCATCCTCGTGGTCATTTTCACTAGTGTAATTTTTTTATTATTTTTCTTTGCTTATTTCAGTGATATACCGTAGTTATCTTAGATCTCTCATGGAAATAACAAAGAAATGACGTTTGAAATAAAATTTTACCGAAAACACAGCTGAGGTATGTAATGGAAAACATTGCAAGTACCAAAAATATTTTATACTCCAGAAAAATAAAACTGATTAAACGCCATAATTGATTATGGAAAATTGTGGAAAAATCATCATGGATGACTTGTTTGATGTTGCGACTAATAGTGCTTTTTTAAAATTAAATTTTAATAAAATTTAAGGTGTTTTATTGAAAACAGTTGGAAATACCAAATAATTAAAATACGAAAATTCCACATGTGATGTCCAAAAAAACGCTCTAAATGTCAAGGATAGAACCCAAAAGAGTGTATTTACCACACCACCTTTTTGCCAAGCAATTTTTTAAAAATATTATGATATCGACTTTCCCGACTGTTATTGCATAATACATGTTGGCCTCGCGACGATGTATTCGCCAAAGTAATTTTTTGACCGTCATAGCAACTAAACCATTAACAGAAGGCAAATACACCAATTACTCCAGAATTAGCGCTGCCAACAAGAAGGTTTTTCACGAAGAACAAAATAAAAATTTGGCACACCTTCATCCATTTACATATATCCATAAAGGTCTAATATAAGGAAGGGTATGATAAATAATATCGGGAAAAGGTTCTTGAGATGAGGTTAGTTAAATAATTATTCATGTATGCGCTAATGTTTCGTACTGTATGAGTTCATCAGGCCTTATACTAATTATGTAAGATTTTAACAATCCAACAACACAGCTGGGTTGTTGGAGTTTGAAAGAATCTTTTCCCGATCTGACTATACTGAAGGACAAGAAAAATTACGATGTCTAATGAATATGATAAATGCCACAAAATGTGAGAAAAAATCCTACGAATATAAAACCAAAAAAAAAAACATCTCTTCGGAAGTCTCACCTCATAAAATGTGCATAATTGCTTCCTTCTCTATTAAAAAAACAAAAACAAAAAAAACGAGAGGTCATCAGCGAATTCAAGACAGATGCTGTGTGTGGAAGAAGGTAAGAAAAGGGATAAAGGGAACAGGAAAGCACAGAGAACGTTCACGAACGAGACTTCGTGATGCGGAAGCACATTTCCGTAGGTGTGTTTTTTGTGAGTGCTTTTCTCCGACGTTGCTTGACAAGGACATATGAGGGAAGAGCCCCAACGCTTGTCAGAAGACTTTTCGATCGGGTAGGTTGTTTGCATGAACTCGGGAAGAAGTATGATTTCTTCTCTCCAATTACACAGTGTTGTGTTCGTGAACTAGACTATTATTTCAAGCAGGGGTAGATTTTAATAGTTCTGTCTTAACAAATACGACTACTTTATAAATGTTTATGTAAGGGAGATGGAGAATATCTAATTCTCTAAATAAAGGTTTACATGAAATTCGGGTGTGAGATTTACATTCAATCCGATCTATTCTCTTGGAATTCTAAAAGTTTGAATGCTTTGAGTGGATTGACCCCAAAAGATTATGCCGTACCGTAAATGAGAATAAGCATTTGCAAAATACACACAGCGATAAACGTGTTGACTAACAATGTTGGGTAAAATTCGGAATGCGTAGCACAATTTGCTTAGTTTGGAATTCAGATTATCCATATGGCAATTCCATTTGAGATTGTCCTTAACAAAATTTGTAGGGTTTCATATTATCTTGACTGATTTTATTTGAGTTCCGTTTACCGAAAGGGTTGTAGGAGGAAGAGATTTGGTTACACTTTTGCGAAATGACATGGATACTGTTTTATCAGTGTTAACGATGAGACTATTTGAATGAAACAAAGACGAGAGGTTAGATAGAACTTTTTGAGCATTGAGATGTTTACATAGTAGATTTGTGTCATCAGCCAAGAGAATAATTTTACAATTGGGCGTGGTGAATGACATATCATTTACGTACATTAAAAAGAGGATAGGGCCTAAATTGAACCTTGCGGAATTCCGCAAGTAAGTGGCTTTGTTTCTGAAAGGCAATGTTGACTTACTTCATTTTCAACATGGGAAATTTCAACTTGCTGATGCCTCTCTTTCAAGTAGAAAGTTAGTCATTGATGTGCCAATTCAAGAATGCCATATGAGTGCAGTTTTGAGAGAAGAATTTTGTGATCGATTATATCGAATGCTTTCGATAAATCAAGAAAAATACCTTGTGGATTATCTCAACGGTCAAGAGAATTGTTTACATCATTTAGAAAGGAAAATATGGCGCTGTTACTTGATAGGGATTTTCTAAAAACAATGCTGGTCGTTTGAGAGAATATTATTATATGACAAGAAGACTAAAAGTATCATATAGAAGAGATTTTCCAGGATTTTTGAGAAAGTAGGCAATAGTGATATGGGTCGATAGTTTCCAACATCTCATTTAATTCCTTTCTTATGTAATGGTTTCATTTTAGCATTTTTAAATATGTCAGGAAACACACCTTCTGACAAGGAGCTATTGAAAATATGAGTGGATTGAATATAACGTGAGAGAAAGATTTTACTATAAATTCGGGTATACCACCTATCCCTGCTAAAAATTTATTTTTTAAAGAACTGATGACACTCTTAACTTCACTCGAGTTAGTCTCGGAAGTGAACATAGAATTTAATACGTGTGTGGATGTATTTGGTGGACATTGGTTTTGAGTTACTAATTTCGATATTTTACCTATTTTTTGAGAAATAAGAATTAAACAAATTTGCGATATCCTTAGGATTTGATACAGTTTTGCCATTGTCTAACAGGGAAATGTTTTCTAGATGATTTTTCTGAAGGGGATGTGTAACTTTTATAATATTCCATATGGTTTTGGTCCGGTTGTCCGATTCTATTATCTGTCATTTTCCATCACTTTAGCTGCATAGACCACATTTCTAAGAATTGATTTACATTTACGGAAATAATCATGAAATTCGGGTGGTCGGTTGTTGAACTGTGAAAAATAATATAAATGACGTTTGTTTTCGGAAGAAATTCTAATCCCTTGTGTTTTCCTTCAATTGTGATTGTTTACTTTAAGTAACTTGCGTTTTATAGGAAAGCAAGAGTTGTAATACTTCAAGAATGTTGAAAAAAATACATTGAATTTATCGTTGGTATTTTCACAATTATACACGTCATCCCACGTTTCTTGATGTAAAAGGTTTTTAAAAATTGTTAATTTTTTCGTTTAACTGTCTAGTAATCTTTTAGAGGATTTCACGTGGGTTTATTTTATCTTCAATGGTTAATATTTGGGCAAAGTGGTCGCTTTACCCGGCGTTAAACACACGAGTCTATTGTTGACAATTATTCACTCCAGCAATGTTTGAGATGAACCAGTGAGGCGAGTGGGGTCGATTATCGTAGTAAGTGGAACAATTAATTAAGCTATAATTTTGGCTATGAGGAAGGGTCACATAAGAAATTCTTTTTGTGTATTGTGGTTAATAGTTTATTGTGGATAAATTTTCGGTGATAAAATATTCTTGGTAGTGGTTAAATTATAGTAACCGAAGAAAATTTAGATTTATTTGTGAGGTATAAGGAAGTGTACGTATAAATATATATTTATTTATTTAGTGGCTTTAAGTTCATTTTGCGAGCCATACTACGTAGTGTGTATAACTTTAATATAGCCTGAATATAGTCCTCTACAGCCAACGTATAATTTCATAAATACGTATGTTAAAAAGGTATTAAAATTTCGTCGCACGTTTGTTTACCTTATAGGCATACTGATAGGATGGAAGAGTTGGAAGAAGAGATGGAGGGACCCCAAACTCAAAATGAGCACGAGGGTCCCTGGATCCTCTCGGTGGTCCTGGAACTATAAGTGTGGGTGAAAGAACGAAATTGGTCTACACACGGGGCTGATGATTTTAGCACAAGTTGTGGAAATAGCGTGCCCACTAAGTGGTGCCGATATTTGCACAACTCGTGCGAATAGTGAGTGTAGTGAGTGTACTAAGTGAGCTCTCTATTTTCACAAGTTGTGCCAACCGCGACCGCACCGTGGCGCGACCTGGGCGCAATTATTTGTACAAATTGTACCAAAAACGATAAATGTGACAGATAGTAAAGCAACCAGAGACGCACTCTGGCAACGCCACCTGAATTACAAAGCCTTCATGCTGATATATAATGTAGTCATATAGCAAACGCAGTAGGCTCTTCATATTAAGTATTGAGATGAGAAATGAGTGTTATTTAATGTTTTATAGTGTGTGTTAGTGTTCTTTCTTAAAAAACATTATTATCAGATCACACATTTCAGAGTACAGTACGTTTTTAAGTCCTGCGCGCCTGGGTGTAATAGAAAATACAAACCTGGACCTCGAGTATACGTTATTTCGCTTCCAAAATATCTTGAAATGAACCAGAAATGGATTGCAGCAATAAAATGGAAGGACTTCGTCCCATGCAAACATTCCAAGGTCGATAGTATATGTTGATAATTCAGTTTTCATTTTAACATTAATCATACCAGCTACTTAACTTATAAAACCGAGTACATATCTGTTATCTTCATTTTCATCCCAAAGCTATAGAAAAGGAAACATAAGTACATAGAAGAAACTGGCGAAATAATTTCAGCTCTTTTGAAGATGACACGTCTTTAAAAAGGTGCTAAATAGTATGGTAACTATGCCCAAAAACCTATAAAATGAGGTGTTGTAGGTTTAAACACGTTAATTAGTTATTGCAAAGCGACTGTTTTATTTGAAAGACCAATTTATTTTCCTGTAACAATTATTGCAAATAAAACTCTTTTGATATAACGTTTTGAAGGTAGGATATTCCGATGCGCACTGTACGTTAATCAGTTGAGATAAGTTTAATAATTTATAACCAAATTTTTGTTAACAACGCCATATTACGCCAAAAATGGTTGTAATGTCATAAACCGATGTGGCAATTGTTTACAAGACCGTATCATTTGTCACTTTTTAATTTGCGAAGAACTGGTTTATAATAATTTCCCAATTTTTAATGTTAAAAACGGTATATTTTCGGTACTGACAATTTAAAATGGATACCCTGGTTTTACTTGTGCGAATTTCTTATTTTGACACCTTAGAACCTGTTATATTACGCAAATATACAAGTAATAAGAATGGGTGATTGTAATTTTGTGAATAATCCATGGAATTTATTTTCAAAATTGTTTAAGTGAAAGAGGATTAATACCAATCACTAGATAAAATAAACATGGAAAATCGCAAATTTGCATTTTTAGGTCATATTGCAAAAAATGACCACCTATACGATCCTTCAAAGATTTTCCTATTTTGCACGATACTAAACTCTACTTTCTTAAAAAAATTTCGGACTTTATCATTGGGAAGATTCCTCGTTGTCTAGTTGAACATGGCATGGCTGCATGGTTGCTCGCGGCAACGTAGTGAATCGTGTTGGCCTTAACTCGTGCAAATATCTGCGTCCAGAATGTGCCACTGACTGGTTCAAGGGCTGCCAGAATATGTATTGCTAAAGACATAATTCGTACAAATAATCGTGTCCAGGTCGCGCCATGGGGCGCTCACTGTTGGCGCAAATTATGAAAATAGAGAGCCCACTTAGTGGATTCACTATTCACAGAAGTTGTGCAAATATCACCACCGCTTAGTGGGTTCGCGAGATGTAAGAATATCACAACCACTAAGTGGGATCGCTATTTCAACAAAGTTGCGTGAGCTACTACAGACATGTAAGAAAAGTAGGAGTAAATAAAAAAGCTCGAGGCGCGGGTTTCAACAAGTAAGCATACAGCTTTGATTCAGACACGGAGATACTACTAAATGAACTATAAGGGGGAGCTAGAAGACACAAAGAATTATTTGTATATATATATATACGACAATCTGAATGAGCGTAATTGTATTTAACGTACTATTTTAAATTGTAATGAAAATCCCCTTATGAGATTGAAATCTGCCACGACTTCCATAATGATAGAAATAAACTTAAGTTAAAAAACGTTATACAGAAACCTTCATGGAGTGAAATGAAAACTCAAGAGAAATTTTAGATACTGGGCACTTCCCAGTGTAAACAATGCAATATTTTGAATCCAACAATTAAAAACGTCTTACTTTAAAATAAAATAGAACTCAAAATATCCTACTCGGAAATAAGAAAGTTGTCTATTTTCTTTTTTGTCCAAAAATACACAATTATCTCGATACTAGCGACGCTGTGTATCGAAATTCACACTTGTGGAAATAGAGAGCCCAGTTTGTGGGATCGCTATTTTCACAAGTTGTGGAAATATCCACTTTGATACACGCGACTGAATTGCAAGTGTTGTGTAGCTAATATTACTACGATTTGACAGTAGTAATCCTGCTTCTGTCAAATCGTAGTAAACATCGTCCATTCAGTCCAGACGCCCATAGAATATTTTTTCCGTAATACTTTTATTGAAATACCGATACAACTTACATCAAATTCGATTAATCAACGTTGGGGTTGCTTCTTAATTAGCATTGTATCACTTTTTATTGCATATTTCTGTTTGAATCGACTAATAAAATGTCTGCTATGTAACCATTGTTAAAATCATTAAAAAGTGGACTTTTACTCTTAAGTGGTTAATTACACAGCTAAATGAATTTGTTTTACGAGTATATGGGTCCATATAAATGTATTCATTAATTCAGAAGTCACCTATTAAGAAATAACGTGAGTGTTTCGTAGGCTACACCCGGAGCCCAATAGTCATTTTCGTATTTGAGGACACTAACTTAAATTTAATAAACACGTACATACGTAAAAACAGGTTCGAACTGGCCATACGGGAATTCGGGTAAATGTCGGGCGCGCCTCCCTAGTTTTCGTTGAAGAGCATCGGTTGAGCAGCGATTATTGATACTTTTTAGCGGAAAGATATAAGCGTAAAAGCAATAAAATGGCGCCTAGATGATCCAAATTAACTGCTTACTTGCAAGGGATGTGATGTCCTGGAACGCTCGGAACCGTCGAAAATGTGATTAGAATATAAATCGCTCATCCCAACAACAGTGGTATGAGTCATTCCAAAGCAGACTATTATTTCTAACCATGCTGTACAATTTGGCAACACTGTAAACTGAACAAGGGGTCCCATGAGGACCACTGACGGTTGTACAAGCGTCGACTAGACCGTGCAGAAATACGAAGGAGATGAATCGGCTTATCTAAAGTAGACCATTTTTGGTTGTAACCACCAGATAGCTCTGCGAGCGCATTTGCCTGAGCTTGACGGACAGAATGCTACTTGACAGTACGCAGAATTTGCAAGTAAGCTGTAATTATTTTGAGAAAAAAATATATACTTACGGTTTCTTCCATGAAAATGTTTATGGATATTTTTTTTCGTTTCCCATTTAAATAAAACTTTTAGTTGCTTCATATTTTAATGGAAAATTTAAAAATTTAAATTTTGGGAAAGTACAGTTTATCTTTTTCTCACGTTTTGTTGAAAATTTACCCAATGTGAAGATGGATTTTTTTATTTTTACCTAATGGCACCTGAGACGTAGTAGGTACATAAGAAATGTGCTTTAAAAGAAACTTCTGTGAGCAATATCTTTAAAACAAAATCGAGTGTCTTTAACAATTTGAACAGCATGAAAATGAATCATAATGCTGCATAATTGATTAACAATTCAAGTAACAATCTTGAGGAAAATGAAGTTACTTTGTTGTGGTTTAGAAGAACGCGAGAAATCACTGCACGTCTTTCAAGACCAACGCCAGAGGAATTAGCGTTAAAAACCTTTAAGTACAGGGATTCACAGCTTCAAACAGATGGCTTGTCTTTCCTGAAAAGGCACAGTATTTACGAAGAAGTTCCGTTTCTGAATCTAACGATGCTGACTATGAAACAGTGGGTAATTTTAAGGAAATAATGTCTTCTTTCAGTTTAGAAATAAATAAAACCATGTTTATTTTCATACATTACATATTGTACATTTGCATTATACATAGATTCACAAAGCAAGGCTATCTACTTTATAAACGTAGGTTTCTGCGGCCGGAGTCAGTATGAACTTGTCTGTCCGGGACAAACCGCGTCTTATTAGATACAACTACCAACGTTTCGGCCATCATGCTGTGACCTTCTTCAGGGCAATGTTAGAGTCGTACAGACCTAAGTAGCTGTAGCAGAGTACGACAGCGACTTAGGTCTGTACGACTCTGATATTGCCCTGAAGAAGGTCACAGCATGATGGCCGAAACGTTGGTAGTTGTATCTACTAAGACGCGGTTTGTCCCGGTCAGACAAGTTTACGCTATCTACTTTGTTACAATTTTCATTTCTTTATAATTAAAATAAAATAAAATTTGACCAATAAAGTAATTAAGATGAATTTTCTTATTGAATACAGAAAATGATTAAAGCACTTATAATGCAAAAACATAAACTGGTTTGTTAGTTCCTTCTTCAAATTTAGTTTATTTAGCATGCAAACAATTTTTTAACGAAAATTTTCCAACTAATAAATGGCAAAATATGTTATATAGCAAAATAATTAACAAATACAAAGGAAATAACAATGCATGAAGATACGCTGGGTAGGTATAGTGATTTTGAAAGACAGGAAAAGCCCGTACCTGAAGTCGGCTCTTCCGGCAGTTCAAGACTTTCATCTCTATACAGCAGAGCAACAGGAACCTTCGAGTGCAAGTGAGTACGAATCATCTTCACCCAAAATGTTGAGGCCCAATATATTACAAGATATTGATGACAACATATTGGAGAGAATTTATGAAGTCTATTACATTCGTGGCTATATAATTCATGTGGTTTTATCAATGAGTGGTAAATTAGCTAACAAGCTCTATCTGTTTTCAAGAGACACACGGTCCTTTTGGTTCGAAAGTTTCAATTAAACTTGAAGCAACATGTCCACGAAACATTCACGTGGAGGCAAGCAAAAGTGGAAAAATGACGAAAGAGCATATGAAAAGTTTTCTAACTACAGTCCTTGCTGAACATGTACATGATGATGGGAATAGTCTACTGCTGTGTGATTCCTGGTCACACCATAAAAATCATTCTATTTTAGATGAAAGTTTTCCGTACAAGTACGTTACGCTCAAGATATTGCCACCGGAGATAAAAGACATTGTCAACCTGTTGATGTGTACTTCTTCAGGCAATATAAGGTCTACGCGAGAAGGATCGTTGATTTTGTACGACTGAAACGTAAAAAATTAAAATTAAACGATCCACAAGTTAAATTAAACCATCGTCGTTTTATAATCAGACTTCACTCTTGTGCTATACAATATACTTTCTGCACCGAAGTACAAGCGTATGTTACAATATGCTTGGCAAAAGACAAGTTTTGACATTGACATACCAATATCATCGTTTGAAATTGTAATTAGGGTGGCTTTTGATGCTGAACTGCTTGAATGCGGAAGTGATGTTAAATGTAAAAAAGAGGCTTTATTCAGATGCATATGAGTTCGATTCCACTATGTTTTGACCTATACACTTTGAAGACTGAATAGTTGTGCAATACTATCAGGTCATTAGTAAAGTTTGTTGTTCAGATATCGTAATTATTGTAAGCAGAGGGAAATTTAGCAATATAGTCACTACATTGAAATAAGAGTGTTTTTGGTCGTATTGTATCGATATTTTGTTTCTTCGCGTTACCAAAATTCCTCTCTTAGACATTGAATAGGTGATCGTTTGGTCCAATGTCTCTCGAGGTAAGACGTATAGTTTTGCAAGAAAATGATTCATACCACTGTTTTTGGGATGAGCGATTTATATTCTACGCACACTTTTGTTCGTTTCTGAGCGTTCGAGGTCACACACATCCCTTGTTAGAAACAAAGTACAGAGTTGGGCACGGTGAAAGTATTTCCCCAAAGTCTGCTCGATTTTCGCAGTTTTGGTAGAAACATCTCAAGATATACAATGTGTTAACCGAAGCACAGTGTGATTGGGCTAGCATTCAAGTACATGTTGACATTCTTATTCCCTCAATTTTCGCGAAAGAATTGTTCAGCTCTCACATTAATTTTTAATTTCACAAACGTTTTAATCATCCGTTTGAGTAAAACCTCTACAAAATTGAAAAAAGAAAGATTTTAGTGTATGAAAGTTAAATTTACACTTGCAGATGTGTTACAGATAATATTAGTTTTCAAATGAAACTTGATACAAATTGTTAACAAATTCAAATATCAAAGTTCTAATATACTCATAACACTGTACCATTGAAAAAGTCTTCAAAATATTTTGTAGAAAATATACCTGATTTATTAATTTATTTAACTAATACATCCTTTGCTCAAATCTAAATCTCTATTTTCGGGATCTGAGAAACATTAATGCAGTAGTAATTTTAATGATAATAAATTTCTTTGATATTATTTCAAGACGTTTTGCAATATCTGTTTTATAAATAGCGTAATACATGTTATATAAGTGCAATATATTTCTAAAGCTGTATTCTTTCTCTGCTTGGTACACCTACAGTATTAAATAATCATACTATACAAATCTCTCGAAATAAAGAATAAATGAGGTAGTGCGTCTGAGAAATATTTTCCTACATCTTTACCAAACTTTTATGCGAAATACCTCTTATGCAGGTGTGATACATACTAATTACATTTCCTATGCAGAAAATTGGAAGAAAAATTTGTAGTCTGTTTTTGAGAAATTTTCCAAAACGTACTTTGATCTTCATAAGAAGTACCCTTTATATTAAAGTTATAAAAGCTGCATATCTCTCCCACAAATGAATGTCTTCAGAGTGCTCGGAAGACTTGCAGCATCATAATCACAGTGTATGCCACGGAAAATGTCACAATATGCTAATTCATTAATGATGCGCGTTTCCAATGCAGAGATGAACTGACTGTGGGATGAATATTACAAACAAAGTGAGATCGAATCAATGCAAACATGTTCTCTAAAGTATCCTGATGTATGGCACGGGGACTGATGTGCCAAATATAACGACTAACGAGGTAATTGCAACAATCAAATATAAAAGTGGACAGAAGATTTATTTTTAAATAAATATGGTTTAAATCAATATGAGTACTGTGGTTTCTTGGTAAAGAAGAAAAATACACTTACACGAATAACTCATTTCGTCTCTTAAATGGGGACAAGAACGCTACAACCTCCAAGCTACGTATGTCCATTCAAAAAATTGGTAATTCAGTTCAGGAGGAACGTTTTTGCTCTTGTCAGTGTTCATACGAAAGAGGAGGATTCGGTTCTCACCTGCCACATACTCGTTTTTTACAAGTACAATCCCGTTTCACGTGTATCGAAACATTATACGAGTATTAAAGTCCTTCGGAACAGTAAATCAGCATTCGACATCCTCATATTGTTTTAGTTTTGAGATAACAAATTTTGGTCTGGTAAAAATGTGTCATAATCGCAAGACAAAGAGGAAAACCGAGACACTGAAAATATGATTTTCTCTACGTTAAATGTGAGTAACAGCTAACAAAATGTAACAAGAAAGTTCAGCAAATGAAGCAGTGCACACCTAAAAACGCCGCGAAATGATACACCGTCATTGGATATGAATTCTCGACTAAGGACGTTCGTGTGGGTGGAAGATTCCAAATACAATAAGAAACATGAGATGCACACTATCTTCTATTCTCCTTTAAAAAGAACATTAAAATGACATATCTACAAACACACTCTTTGGATTCTCACCATTGGTAAACGAAAAAGTACGCGATGTGAGTGGAAATTATTTCACTGCATCTATACCAAACTTTACCGATAATGCAGATTAAACGTATACTAATTACATTATGAATACAGTATATTTAAGAAAAATAAAATAGTTGGAACAGTTTTTGAAAAGTATACTTTGACCTTCAAATGAAGTAGCCTTTGCGTTCAAGCAAAGCGAAAGTTTAAATCACCTGCGCAAATTCTCTCTCTTTCTAGGTATTCCTGGTTGAAATTATTTCTTTCATCTCCGACTATAAGAAGAAAGATTTGAAATACCTTATCTGATCAGACGGCCTCGTGGTACTCTGTAGTGGGGCAATTTGAGTTTATGGAGCTTAGTAAAATTGGACGATGCGATTGTTATTTTATTGCTACGAAAATTGTTAGTTTAAATTAATACAGCATATACCTTTTTCTTTAGTAAATATTGTTCTCCAAATGTATAATGTTGTAAATCTAGATGCTATATGAATAAATATTTATTGAAAATATGGTTTGGATAT
>NNCF01127031.1:6783-88396 GCA_002313205.1 Laupala kohalensis
CCCACGCTTTGTTTCTTTTGTCTGGTACATTTCCGCCGACCACCCCGAAGAATCCGAATTTCTACAAGTTCGTTGCTCGCCGCGGAAGTCCCTAATGACTACTCGCTTTGAGAATCACCGCCTGTTTGTCCATCATATTTCGTCGCCCATCTGGGCCTGGTGCTTCACCGCTTATTCATTGATCCTTCTTTAAACGCTTCCGAAACCACACCCTCAGTGCTCTACCGCTTTCTCACGCTCCAAACAGTCTATGTAGTGCTGGATGCCCATCCCTCTTAAGAAGTAAATTTTATTATTTTGTTCAGCTCTTCCGAAAATTAATGGACTTTCTAACACGCCGCCACCCGCACCCTAGAACAGCATACCGCGCGGGTGATGAGAGCCCACGCTGTATTTTTCTACGGTTTGAATTTCGTGTATCTATTTTTATTAAAAATAATATTTCATAACTATATATATANGATTGATACATCGAGCAAAATAGTGTTTTCAATATAAAGAACGTTATATGAATGATGAGATATTTTTAAATGATAGGATATTTGATATTTTCAACTGTATCTTCAGGACACAGCGTCCACTACTCCGTGTTTCCACGGTTTCCGTGTAACTATATTCATTCTCCCTGATCACTTTTTCTCCTGCAACATAAATTTTCCGTCTCTAGCCTTCGATCTTTCCCTCTTGCTTAATTTCTCACTCACGCCCTCGTCTGTTTCTACACATTCTATAGAAACTCCTCTCTGCTTCAACTATGGAGTTAAGTGAAGATGACTGGAGATGCATCATTATGAGCGCGTTCTGCCATATTGAACGACTTCAAAATGTTGTTATCGTAATATGCGTGGTATTATTGAGGTGAAATTAACTTGCATATGTGACTTAAAGTTGTCTAAACGTGCATTAAATTAATGATCCGTAATTTTCGTAATTCTAATCAACATTTTTCTTGAGGTGCTTTTAGATATGGATCAGTAATCAGTATGAATAGTCATTATGCATAGATTAATTCTGTGTGCCTATACGTAGAAATGATATGTGATAACTTTCGACCAGGTGAAACCGGTTACGTAAGCGCACATAACCTAGTATACTGCCAGTGTTCACCTATCTCTTGAATGGGGATGTGTCTCGGGTGTACAATTGTGGAAGACGAACAGACGGTGTAGTGGTTAACATCTTAACGATCAATGCAGAAATCCAGGTATGGATTCCCCACTCTTCGCCATTTTCACCTGGACGAAAGTTATCGTACGAACATTCATTTCAAGATGACGTGATTCTTCACATATTGTTGCAGGTATAAGAATGAATAGGAATAAAACTTTTATTTCATACCATAGGTAATTGTTTCCTTTTAATAATTATGTAGGTTTACATAATTAGTACTCGTAGTTGAGGACCTCCAAGATGGCGGGTGGGCTTTACTTCCCAGTGAATGCAGCCGTACGCAGCGCTATCTCTCCCTTACACCATTACTTCACCGTCCTTCCGCTTCCGCCTGGGCGACCGACCGTTTCGCTCCCTGCACCCTTGCTGCTCCTCAGGCAGTGTAAGCAACGCCTGGCTGTGGCAGCAATTTTTTTACGCAGCCCCGGGCGCGGCGCAATTAACGCGTCTTTCCGTGCCGCTGGGCTCAGCGCGCAGTCCCACCTAACCCTCTTTCCCTGCGTGGGTGGTAGAGGGACGCACATAGCAGACGCTGATGCGATGACACCGAGGTAGGGAAAAGAGGTGCGTCGTGGTGTGATAATGGAGGGAAGACATAGAAGAAGGAGAAGTTCAGATGAGGAAAGATAATTTGGTTAAGATTAGGTCATATAGGTGCAGGTAATACGTACAGAAATTCTTAATTGAAGAACACAAAGGACAGGAGAAACGATGGAGTAAATACTTTATATGAGCAGATAATGTGAAACAAAGTAAGGGAAATTAAAAAATATATATATTAACGTATTTCATTATACTGAACAATGTTTATTTTACTTCCTTTGACGTGGACTTTTATTCTCAGTTTTCCGTCCACAATGTTTTAATATTATTTTTAGGCCATCGTCCAGTGCTAATGTGTAGTCATGTAGTTAGGATACATGTTTATTCCGATTACATAAAAAAGAGGTTGAAACTTTGCGAACGGAAAACTGAAAATTTTAATCTACGTTAAAGGTGAAACCGGTAATAGAAATATTGTTAATATTCTACGTTTGGAAAGAGTCTTAAAGCAGATGGATGAAGGAAACGTGGATAAAAACGTCAATATGTATGATTCATTTTAAATCTTGAATGAATAAGGAAGAAACTAAGATGTTTTTAAGGAATTAATGAAAAGAACGTGAAAAATAAAGGGTGTAATAATGTTTACCAAACAAATGACCGAGAACGAATCCCAAAACCCGTTGTTCCAAAACATAAATAATCCCGTAAAACATAAATTCTCATAATTTGTTTCTATAACATTGGTATTTCTGAAAATTAGTTCACTATCTTTCAGGATCACAGTGCATTGACCAATACTTAACTTTCTCTGTTTCATGTTGATTGCAAAAAGAAGTATCAATTTACTAAGCGTCTGTAAAAATTGCCTTTCTCGTGAGCTTAGGAAAGTAAAAAATTAATTTCCTTTACCTTATTTTTAGCAACATCTACAAGTTCCAGACAAGAATCTACAAGTGACTTCATATGACGCGATTGGAGAGGACAATTCAGTCGTCTTTAAATGAAAGACAAAGTTAAAAGGAGTGGATAAATGGTTAATTTATTTCATTCGCCTCGGTTGAATGTGTTGAAAGCTCACTTCAACAACTAGCGGATGTACTATTTGACTAATAACTAATCACATTGAATTCTCATTTTCCGACTATTTTTGGGTGACTGAAATCAAGTAAATTACATTATGCCACTCATAAAAAGGAACTCGTGTGAATAACTAAACAGTATTCAATGCACAAAAAGCGTAATATATTTATTGAAACAAAGAAATACGTTTACACTGGTGTTTGGTAGTAAACGTATTCATGTTAGCATATATATGGTATGAAACGATACTCATTATATGAATCGTATTGGTGTCTTTCCTTCGTCCAAGCTATCAATGACTTCTCTTGATTTCTAATGGAAATGCATAAACTCAAGACGTTATCGTACATTACGCATTCATAGCCTTCGGTAGCGTTTCACTTGTTATGTTTGGAACATAGTTCTCTCCCGCGCGGCATTTCTGGGAACAGGAAATGAATCCATCACCAAACCTCGCTGCGTAAGCAAGCGCTGAGCTAAAATAATTCAACCCCTGAGCACAAATAGCAAACACGCTTCTTGTGATTCATGCAGTTTTCGTTGCCAGCAAGATATTCATTTCTTCCGTCCTTCATAGGAGAGCTCTTCTACCTTTCTCCAACCCACAAGGAATTTATTCTAAGTCTCTGTGCAATCCGGACATTTTCATGTTTCTATTCCGAGTACAAAATGGTTGACAGACGAACCGTTTTAATTCTTTTGAATAATTGTGGCAAAAATAATGGGGAACTTGTGATAAATTCAGCCATATGAAATGGAGACAAGATGGGAATTGAACTAGAGATATCCTCGGCGGTGGATCGTGAGCGGTATTCACCGCTACCTCCCGCGTTCCATTTCCGACACGTCATTTTCATCTGGATATAGTTTTCCCATATGTTCTCCATGTGTTGGAACACATAAGAAATATATGCATCACTGGGATACTTACTCCCTGTAATGTTCTTGACAACAAATAAAACTCTTTTCACGATATCAACCGTATGACAGTATCATTTACGACGAGATTTTCGTCATTATCAATAATCCATACTAATATATACTCGTAAATGCGTAACGCGAAAGCGTATCTGTTTGTTGGCTACTTAATCACGACTAAACCACAGAATCAATCGTGATGAAATTTGAGAAGGATATAGTTAAGGTGTTTAGGATGAACATAGGCTAACTTTTATTTTTTAAATGCGTGAAGAAAAGATAAAATATGATTTTGACCATAAAAGGCGATGAAATCGAGAAAAAAGGGAGGTACATTCGCTTACGCCGCCTAAACGGTTAGAGATAGGTGATAACTGTGAATGGCATTGTTGTTCGCCTCTAAGAGTTCTATAAAAATTCAGCAACAGCATGTCTTTCTACGAAGTTTTTCCTATATTATAAAAAAAACGGTATTAAAAATAGGATTGTTAAAATACTTCAATTTATGAGTATGATTCAAGAAGGGAAAAAAAATCAATTATCAAAAATTTTATATATTTTTTATGTTTTACGCATTTAACGAAGATTTAAAATATCTTTAAATCGTAAAATTTGGACGATTGGTTTAGATTTTAAAAGCGTTTTAATGAAATGGTGTAGCCGCGCTGCCGCCGTTGTCTTGCCTCTGAAGAGAAAATTCGACCCGACGAGTGGGTTCGTTGGTCTAAAAGAAAAAAAGTACCGGGCAACGCTGGGTAATCAGCTAGTTCCATATATTTTTTAATCAAACATTTCTTTTTCCTGGAACTCTGCATTATCGGGTGCTAGTCTGTTCGATTATAGGGTTCCTGAATCAATAAACACATCGAAATATATTTCACCATTAAACATACCGTGAATAAATGATTTTTTTCCCGTGGTAATGGGTTGTTTCAATTAACAATACAAAAGGTTACACAGCTTTTATAAAAAAAACCACTTAAGTATTCCTAATTGGAAATAACACTTTCCATTACGATGTTTACAAGTTTTTTGTAATCTGGATTTTGTTGAATATATTAAATCAAACAAGCAATGCTCTAAATTGTGATGATATTGCCTGATGCACATTGTGTTCTAATGTGGATGGATATCTATGGAAGATTCATGGAAGATGTTTATTTTATTATATACATAATTTAAATATATATATTTTACATATACATTATATACATTTTACATATACATTATATAATTTAAATATAACTCAGTTAATAAAACCATCATGAAATTCATTAAATGTTTGTGTATATTGCTAGCATTGTGTTATCTACATGTAAATAATTAAGATAGAAATACCAATGAGTCGAAAATTAACGTGTTACATATCAAATTTAATTATATTTTTATCGATGGAACATACTTTACAAAGGCATACATAATTCATGATGTTTCGATAAAAATTGTGTTACTGTAAAGTTAGTAAATATCTCAAAATATGAACAAGTCTAAAAAATAAATATTTTTTTTGTAGTTACGTTTCGCGATATTTTGGGATGTTATATTATAATGTCTTATGTCATTTTGTTAGTACTTCTGTTACGTTCTTCGTGCCTTCGTAGAACTTCATAGTCTAATTGTGTTTCGTACACATTTTAATTCTATTGTCATACTACTACAATTAATGTCCATCGTATAATCTAATTAAATAAATAATTTAAGACTTATGACCTTTCATGAACGAGTATAAATGTATACACACACAGTGTGCATGTGAAAATAGCTCACAACGTATACAAAATAATATATTACTCATATTACTCGACCATAAAAGTCGTAAGTCTTTAATTATTTATTTAATTCAATTGTCATACGTATGAGTTCTTTTTCGATTATCATTCGAGCCATTTATAAGCACTTTCTATTAGCTCTGCACACGACAGCTATTGATATCGTTTAGTGTGGTTTTCACAACTTCTTTCTTTCCACTGCACACCACATGTATACACCGAAAACTTGATATTCTTTCAAACGTGAATCTCATAATTTAGCGTTAACCATCCTCGTCCTATGAGGAACGAGGTATCATGTGTTCCATGGTTATTACGTCATTATTTCTGCTCTGTTCCCATTCTCTTCAAATCACAAGAACGTGCTTGTTTTGCTTAATAGTTAGTCTACTCAACCTGGGTCGGTGCAGCTTCCTTCACCACAAATGAACCCATGCCTTCCAACGCAACGAGACAGTTTGCGCCATGGCAGTAATTATGTGGTAGGATCCGGTATAATGTAAGCTCCCGAATTTTGTGGGCACTTTAATCAAAACTTACCTCTTCACGGAAAATTGGTGTCGGTGATTCTCCTCGTCTGGTGAATGTGATCCCAACGTCACCGATTGATATGGGAGAAGGATAGGGAGTTAAATTTTAATTATGTATCATATAAAGTAATTTCTTCTGGCATTTTAGTATTCAATATATAAAAATTGACCTGTTGTTAGATCTGTGTAATATAGTTTCATCTGTGAATCTTAGACTTCAAGTGAAGTTTCAATAATGGAAATGAATTACTTGAATACATTTCCGTTGTTAAAAATCTTGTGAACATTTAATAAAAGAGAAGAGTTTATGGGTTTACGCTGTTTCCAATAATGCATGACTGGACTAGTTGTTTCTTACGATATTATTGGACCGATTTCGATTTCGAGAATTATGTTTGCAGAAAGGACTTGATTACAATGACTGGTATTGACTGTATTAGAAATAAATAGAACTTTAAAGATATTTGCAATTCTGTTAACGCCATTTCCTTGCGAGCAAAGTAGTGAAGCTCAGATATTGAGTTATTACGTGCAATGATAATGGACCTCAAGTTTCGTAATTTAAGTGTTGAGCTCTTCACAGAAAATATAAATATTATTCGTCCATAAAAGGTCTTAAAAATATTTCTCCTTTTAATTATTTGTTTAATTAAGTGTTATATTGTATATTTGTGGTTCTGCAGTATACTGTAATCAATTATGGGAATAATGTATCTAAAAATTAAAGTAATTTGAGAAGCTGAGTTTGATGATCATGAAATATCCCCCTCCCTCAGAACAGAACTCGAGTGATCGGCGTGAACTAATGGAATAACTCTTGCGCAGGATCGCAATAAGTTAGAAAAGTAACAGACGAGGTGATTTAATTCGTTGGCCGAGATGCAAATTATTTTAGATCTTCAATGCAGGATCGCGTTCAGAAATTTGGTAGAGTTTCGAAACATTTAAATATTGGCAAGCATGTTTTCTTATTTGATTTTTAAAATATTTCTCTAAATTTTACGATTACCTCGAAACGTAAAATTCCTGAATATTATTTCTTGTGTAGACTTACATGGTTGTATAGTTTGCTCAGAATAGCACCGAGTGTTAAAGAGTTTGGTGTCATATTATGTGGACGAACATGTTTAGCAGACACACCCAGAACGATTCGTTGAGAAGCATGCTGACGACTGAGTTGGTGGCGCGACTTAAATAAAAGTTTTTCAATTTTCTGTCTCCTCCTCCTCCTCCTTTAACTCCAAAGAGGTGTGTGCAATAGTTCCGCGAGTTGATGTGTTCGTTCGCACAATAATGCACACTTCTCGCCTCCAACCGCTCGCGACGTCTCCACAGACACTCTTGGCCCATGGAGCTGCAGTTGGCGATTTGGGATTAGTTGCCGTAGGGGGTATTGCATATGAAGGCCCTACTCGCGATATGAGGACTGATGAGGATGGCAATGAAGATGGATGGGAGAGTCATGACGTAGAATACAATTTTGGGACGAGGTATGAAGTGACTCGTCGAAGTGGAATATTACCCCCAGAGAGAACGTAAAGAATCAAGAAAACTATATTGTTGCAGAATTATTTGAAGTTTCAAAATCAAAGAATTTATGTTCATTAGCCCACACGGAAAACAACATAAGATAGCAAAGTAAATGAGAACTAATGGATAAGGGACTCCACAGTTATTGTAATTTAAATTATTTTGAATATTAGATCTGATTTTCTTCTTTGTTTAATTTGTCAATAAAATAAAAACCGGATAAAACAAAAGAACTATTGTAAGAAATAAATACACATGGTTAAGATACNCATGAATATTCATTTTGTGTGGTGAGTAGGAAGGAATGGTTTGAATTGGGGCCGTTGTTTCTGTATATGAATTTTTATTCATGGAAAACAGTTTTTCCGAAAACTTTTCGTTCTAGTTTATTCAGTTGTAGAACAACTAATATAAGTTTTAGCATTTAAAGTATATTTTAAGAGAACGGAAGGCCCGTTGCGTGGTGCCTAGCGTACTCGCCTTCTACCTCTGGTGACGCTGGTCCGAGAAAGACAAGGACCTTGTAATTTTTATATTGATTCGTGGAAATGTAATTTAATCCTAATAATTAAAACAATTACAAGTACAAGTTGTGTAAGATTGCTTTAAGAAGCTTCTGAACATATTATCACAGAAAATATTTAAAAATTCTCAGTTAAATTTGTTTTCTGCAAAATGTATTACCATCCTTAGAACTGAATCTATTCGATTTTGATGCAGTAACTACATTACCACTTCTTTTATGTTGCTATTTTATTTTATAAACGGCTAAGATTATTCCTTAAATATTTATACTTCCAAAAGTGTATGTTGTATCTACTTGTACTTTTTCATAATTACTTTATTAAGAATATTTTTGAGAGCTATAAAGCAAAATATTTTAGCATGTTTTGAAGTACATGGAAGTTCTCTCCGTTTATTAAGACTTAACAAAGAAATGTACGTACATATGTGATAAAATTGAAAATGAATTGTTTCACGTCCTATTTCATGTATTTGCAGCATCATATCGACTTTGCATCTGCTTTGATGATGCTTTCAATTTGAGTAATGGAGGATTCCTGCATTAATGAATATTAGGAATTCTGGGAATACGAGGAGCGATAAGTGTATGTTCGAATTTTGAATTGCGCGAGTTTCATTCCTACATCCTTCAAAATGTTTTTAAAAAAACTCTAGGACAAATTCACGGATAGGTCCTAGATGAAAATTTTGTAAAAATGTGATAGGTAAGTAGTTGTTAAATCCTTGCAACAGACACCTGCTTCTCTACATTTGTGTCCGTAGTCGTTACTTCTCTTCCTCAACTCGCATAATTGAAGGAATGACATGCAATTTAAGATCTCGAGGCGAAAATAGATTGATGCAGCGGTGACAGCAGCTATAAAGGCTATAATATAATTATCAGCTTGATTTAGTGTTGTACAGTTTGTTATTTTATGTATTAGTATCAGTGTTACACATGTACCATGTTTGGATGCCAAAGTCCACCCAAATATGATCAGTTACTATATTTCAAAATAATTTTGAAAACTACTTTTCTGTATTTAATAATACATTAATTTACTCTGTAGCTCTAAGGATTTTTAATTGTTTTTTCACATTCATTTTACAAAATTCCATATAGTTGAAAAAACAGTGTATCTGGAAATGGTATAGTTAAAACCATAAATCTAATAAAATAAGTCATTGATTTCTCCACAGAAACAGGACCAGCTTTTTTGATTAAGCCTGTGCTCGTCTTTCAATGGGACTGAAACAAAATATTTTGTTAAAAATGTTTCGCACTCAAAACTACTGAATGGACTGAAACGAAACATTCTCGATCATATTCCTCAGGGTTGGAGGTTGATACTAAGTTAGATTTCATTTAAAATACATCAGAATACAGAATTTGAATACAGAAAGCTACAGAA
Source organism: Laupala kohalensis (assembly GCA_002313205.1). Classification (NCBI taxonomy): domain Eukaryota; kingdom Metazoa; phylum Arthropoda; class Insecta; order Orthoptera; family Trigonidiidae; genus Laupala; species Laupala kohalensis. The sequence continues at coordinate 16,243 of NNCF01127031.1, forward strand.
AGGGCAGTTACTGTTTTAATGTAAGTTTAGGTTGTTTAGAGTTTCTTTTAAGTTGAGACAATGAATAGAATTTTGGGTACTCTCATTTATACTTATGTATGTTTCCACATTTCTGGTAACAAAAATTCTAGAATCTAAGACGTAATCAATTTGACGAAAGCAATAGTCGCATGGAGTTCAATTTGTCATTTCCGAACTCGGGAGATACTAAATACCAGTAATCTGGGTAAATTTAATATTAAATTTCTAATTTGTAGTATTGCATACTTTATGCATTTGAAACTTTTATTTATGTAACCTACATTAATTAATTAATTATACATCACCCGTCGAAATTAATGATGATTTTGAAATATTGGAGGAAAGTTAGTTCGAATAAAAATGTTATTTCTCGCGAGGCTAATTATTTCAAAGAATTTCCATTGAAATATTATTTCATTTACTCTTCGAATATCTACAGCTTCTGTTGTGTCCTGTCTGTATTCGTATTAATACTCCATTTACAGCTGTTGAAATTGTTCTCATTGGCATTTGTCTTTGAGCGTGATAAATCAATATGAGTTAAGTGCTTATCTCATAAATCCATTTATTACAGATATATTCATTAGTTAACCTTCTATTTCATTTGGTCGATTCTCTCTCTGATGATAATCATACTTCGTCCTCAATTTGTGTGAAACGAAAGCCACTGATTACTTGTCGTACGTGTTATCTAACACAAATAGAATTTACAGTATCTGCTGCTTAATTTTAAAATTTATCACATGTTCCGTGAGAAAATTTGTTAATGCGTTTATCTTCTTTGGTGTATAAAATGTAAAATCTGCAATCAATTAAATTGCTTTTCAAGTATTCATTCGAGTAAATAAAATTTAGCCCATATAATGTAATTAGTTTAATCGCATTAGATTATTTTTTTTGTTATGCAGTGAAGAGTTGCAAACTTAATGCAGGAGCGCAAAGTTTGTCAACATAATTTGTGAAGGGAAAAACGAAAAAAGGAATATTCACATATTCCATCACTATTCCAAACAGTACTTAATTGAACAGTTCTATTTAATCACTTACTCTTCCTAAGTGCATTTCTTCGACGTATATTAAAACCAACCCCACTTAGACCTTGTGGGCGCACAACAAAATTGGAGGTTTGTTTTAAAAAAGGTAAGAAAAAAATGTATATCTGCATATACGAACAACGAATCCCCATATTTAGCATGCTATTAAGCGTTGAAACGCATTTGTGCTGAGCCCCGTTCTCGATACCCAAGAGTCATTTTTATTAGAATTTATTTATTTTAGTTCAAACAATTTTCTTAAATCAATATGATTTTTGGAGATCAATAAATAATTATAAAACAAAACATATTATGGTTGGAGATATGCTCCTTCATAGTTCTCTTCCTCCCTTCTTTGGCTGACGCTGATCGAACGGATCAATTGGCCTTCAACCTTTTGACATGTTTTACTCCTATGTTCGTTCAATAACCCAGTTATCTGTTGACTCACAAATCATGTTCAAGTAAAAAATAGACTTTCTGAATCTGACCGAACTCGTACAGAATTAAGACAATCACACGAAAAACGACAAACATTCTCCAGTTCACCTATGAGCAGTCCCTTTCTGTTAGCCTTGGAGAGTTTCCCTACATAGTATCTACTTACTAGAATATACTACCATGTGTGACTGGGAGCTGAAAACTCTGTTTTTGAAGGAAAATGTAATCACTATAAAAATGTTTGATAACTTTCGGTTAGGTGAACATGGCGATGAGCCGGGAATCGAACCTGGGACTCTTTCATGCTACGTGATGAAGAGAAGAAAACGGCTCTCTTGATTGACAAGGCTGTGCATATACACCATTTTTTCATCAGTTACTTGTGTAGTTTCAAAGTAGTTCCACTAATGATAATGTACTTCAACTGGAATATTTATTTACTCATCACAAAACTGTCGTCCTTGACTTTTTCAATGTTGTAAGGAAGCTTTTGAGCGATTCATTGATTGATGTGTTTGAATTATTAGTCCGAACTTCGTCTTCTACCATCAACAAAAGGCTGACAGCAAAAATAAGAGAATAATATTAATATATCTACTATTTCTCGGGATTGAGTCACAAACTAGCAACAACCCAAAGGTGAAAATAGAGAATAATAGTACTTTAACTACTATTTCTCGGGATTGGATCACAAATCAGCAATATTAAAATTAAGCAGAGAGAAAAATGAGAAAACAATATTATATCTACTATTTCATTGTATTTTGGAAAAATTGTGTCCTAATCCCAAGAAATTTTAGTTAAATGAACAAGAAGCCAAAAATATATCATTTTTAATATAAATATAGTTACTGTTAAGCGTAAACATACGAAAACCTTTGTATCTAAACTCTTCTCCAGTGAGGACTCTCACTGCTTTAAATTCTGCCAACAACGCCAAGGAGACTGCACTGTCAGCTCTGGTGTCTCGTGCTTTGAGGACGAGGCGGTGACGTAGCACGGAGATTGCGTTCCCTCTCCTTTCCCCATCCTCATTCCCTTTCCTCCAATCCACTGTTCTTCCTCACACGCCGCACCAATCACTCGCTGCAGCTCACCGCACCTGTTCCCACTTGTAAGAATCTCTCCTCTCCCTCATGTCCTCGAGGATGCGCGTCGCGTGGGCAAAAGCTCGAATTTGGGGAATTCCGGTAATTACTTCGCCTCACTTCCGTCGGAGCTTACGGCTTTTGAAGAGGACTAGCGCTGCACCATCTGCACCCGCGGCTGGATTTGATGTAGTTAGTTTCCTGCGCTTTCACTCGTAGGATACCCACTTCGGGTTGTCGGGATAGATCGTGTGGTCTCGTCTAAGAGGATAGGAGATTAAAAGGGGTAGATTATTTTTTGTGGCATACAGTGCGCTTTCGATAAATTCTTCGGAGAGTGCTGACTAAAGGTTCTAAAGAATTAGACCTATTCCTATCCTGTGAATAAATTCGACTTACCTACAGAAAAAAGGGAGAAGGTTCCTATTAATTTGTATTACAATTTTTTTATTCGACAATAAATATTATTTTTTATTCGAGAGATCACGAATCTAAAAGCGGACAAAGTAATCGTTTTGGGATTTACGTATTATATATCTTGCAATTAAATATCGTAAGCAACTGGTTTCCTTAACGTTTCTGACTTTAGGAACTAAATGAATTTTCTTTTTTCTTCTGACGATGTTTTGGTCATAAATAGAAGTTTTGTAAATATTATCTACATTTAATATCAGTTCACTAGACTCATTCAAGTATATTTGCATTTCGTTTTTACTTTTCGAGTTAATATGCTTTGCAAATGCATTCTACTAATACAGCCGATTACGCCAAAACAGTTATTAAGAAGATATAATTATCACAGTATTAGCAAACAAGATTTGTTAGTTTGTTTGTGATTTAAATATTTCTATAATTTCACTCCAAAACATTACTCTGTAATTTTGTTAATAAAACAAAATTTAATGTAAATTGCATGGGTAAATAAACATGTCTTCGACAGAATTGCACATATTAGTAATTAAATTTGATATTGAGATGTATGATACTTCATGGTGTGTAATTAAAATGTTGTATTAATTTCAAAATATTCTTTTGCTTTCATTTCAAATCATATTAGTTTTACTCAGGGAGTATAACAAGTAATTATCAAATGAAATTTGGTTTTAGTAATTTCATTATCGTTAACTGCAATTGACTGTTTCAATTTGATTCTCATGAATTGGGAATATGCTTTATGAATTCTCTGTCTGACTAATTTATCGGAGGTATGTACTAATATTTTATGTATTGATGTGACCATATTTTAACATTTGGGAGCGGTTGAGTGAGTATTAACAGTCCATAACATTGCTCATTAAATTTTGTTTCTAATTAAATATTTCTGAATAATAATTATTTATTAAAGACATTTTTCATTCAAGTTAATTTATTTCTCGTAAATAATAAAATTCTAATGACAAGAGTCTTACAGTAGTGTTTTATAGATAAATAGGTAGATATAAAAATGTATGGAATTCTTTAAATATATAAAAATGCATGGAACAACAAACAATTCTGGTTGCACATTTTACAGTGATACAGTAATATATTACGTTAAAACGTTATTGTATGGGATGTGCAAATAAAGGACTTCTCTGTAGAAAGGAAGAGGTTTTTATTTCGGGCAATATAATGTATGCACCAGGATAAGATAAGTTTTTAATAATTAAAATAATTAATTAAATTCTCTAATTACGCTGAAAATGTTAAATTATATACTAAGTAACAATAAGTGACTAGGTGTCATATCCTTATTAAGAGATTAAGCTATCTCTCTGCCGAATTCCATCAATATTAGTAAGTAATTTAGGCACGTTTTATCCCCAAACAGATAAGTTAACTTTCACATTTACTACATCACTAAGGTCATTTATCTACTTTATTCGGACGTCTGGTAAAGTTTTCGGCATGTTATCACTTATGAACTTCTAGATTGTTGAAGATTATTATGAAGGTTTTATTTAAAACGAACAAAAATGTTTTATTTGGTTGGGACAACATTTCTACAAAAATTATCGTCGACAATATCTAGATCTGAATGTTTAGGTTCAATCAAAGGGTTGATAATATGACATAACACTATTTATGTTTTATTATAAAATTTCCGATAACATGGGAACAATGCAATAAAAAAATTGTTTTTTCGCCATCAAAACAAAGCAGAATTCTGCCTCTCATGAATAATTTCGTCGTAGATCTGCAAGTTGTGTTGAAGTTCCTGCAGACTGATTGCTGCTCTCGGCAGCGACAGGCAAATCACGCACAAAGCTCAACGAGGGAGGGTGGAAAGGGGCGATGGAATGGGGGGGGGGTGAGGGCAAGAGAGGGTTGGCTCCTTCGATCCGGCCAGAGCGATTTATCATTTGGAGACGACACAGCCACCCCGCACTGTTGGAGAGGTGACCTACGACCCCAACGGAGCAGTCGTATTAAACTCTTTACTATCAATAGAATAATTTATGAACATGGGATAATAACTGAAATAATATTTAGTTTGTAACGTTGTATTTACTTATTCGATTTAAAGTTACTTTATCCATTATAATTTCTCTCAACTATAAAGTACGTATTAATACCTTGGTTTACGTTGTTTTCTGTTGTAGTCGGAATTTTCGCCAAAATTTGTATGAATTTTCGTCTGTTTTTCAGATTTCGTCAGCATTCTTACGTGTCCTTGCTGCTATTTTTGTAAAAATAATAATTACAGTCTTTAGTAGTGATATCTTGACTTATTTTAGGTTTTCGAACGGATTATAGCCGAAGATATAATTGTTTGCTCTTCTAGGACACACAAAGAGTCATTCAAACATATGGATAAAAGTTTTTCGAAATGATATCTACGTTTTCGTACTCAGATGATTTTTGTTGATTATTCGTTCGAAAACAATATGCTTAGTCAAAAACTGGCGCGATACTCCATGATAAATGTATTATCCGTTATCCTATGCCAGGACCATAATAAGAGATTTATTTTTGGAGGGGTCCAGACTTGTCGGCAAAGATTGATTGATTTGATCCGTTATTTGTCATTCAAATATTTAACAGCTTAATCCACGTTGACAGATTAGAAATATTTTATACTAATGAAGTACTTTTACTTCAGATTGAAAAAAAATAGAGATGATGGATTAAAATAATTAGGCTCGGTGTCTCTCGTCCGCTCTCAATACGTCGTATCTAGTCTCACTCTGTGATCATCAGGGTTTCATATCCTCATCAACTGATATAGCATTCACCAGTAGAAACTGAGCCACAGCTGTGCAACCTCAATCCTCATCGCAGCACGATAATCATGTCTAATGTATAACACGGCATTAGAGTCCGATCGTCTATTCGACCGCATTGTCCAATGCACTGTTCTGCAGGAGATAGGTGCTATTATTGTTTAGAATAACACCATTGACTGGGAATCCTGACTGATCGCAGCGCCTGTCTGAGACATTCGCGTTTGTGGAAGGATTGAAACGTGGCTCCGACAAAAGGGAATTTTATTCGGATCTGTGTCATGGACATTGGTGTTTCGAAAACCTTTGTTGTAGCTATTATTCTATTATCAAAATGAATTTCTATTTTTGGATGCTTAAAGGTTTGAGATGTATGCAAATTTCTACAGTTTGATAGATATTTATCAATCTTGGTGAAATTGTATGAAACGGTCTAGTCAGTGTACGATTAGAATTTACCCTATCACTCTGAAATGGAAATGCGTTCTTTATTCTAGGAAGTACTAGCAGTGCATGTATCATAGGCGTCACCCAGTTTAGGCGGGTAAGAGAACTCTTCCTGTGGCGATTCCTTTATCTATGTAAAATTGTGTGAAGGACGGAAAGATACTCATTTTATTCATCGGGCAACGCTGGGCGAGTTCATTTAGCTATGAATAAAGAACAAATCGCAGAAAATATTTTGTCATTATTGCATGGCTTTTCTTTGAAGTGTAAGTAGATTCAGAAGTAAAGTAGACAATATAAAAATGTATAAATGAGAATGTGAAAATGATTACAAAGAATGATGAAAAGTTCGTCGAGGTTTAACGAGACCATTAATATCACTGTAGACAAAGGTACAGAACGCATAAACCATTCTTAGCTTAATCAACCTCCTCCATCGTATGTCTTATTTTGTTATTTTAATATTCTTCCACGATTCTTTAAAAACTTGCGTGTAGCTTTTAAAAGTTTTAATAAATGAAATAATCAATCTGGAACATTGACGAATTAGTTTTCTTCTTCATCCTGACCAAATCCTCAAGATATAATCTATATTTATCTAAGTGGTCCTGTAATTCCTTCTGTAGTTTAATGCAAATGTAGGAAGATATGTGAGTGTTATAGCCTTTACTAATGACCATAAATCGTGCTATAGACAACATTTATCGTTAATAGCTCTAAATTCTATCAGACACAAACCTTTTGAGGGTTCATTTGAACACTGGGGGTACGGAATATCTCTGAAAAACAAGAGGCGGGTCCGGGAGTCGTCCTTCGGAAATTTTTGGTTTTAATTAGGCTTAAGAATGTGTTTAAGGAACAAGGCTTAAGAATGTCTTAAATTAATTACTGTTTAGTACAAATTTTGACGTACTTAAACCTAATGTAAGCAACACACAATGCCGCCAGTAGAGAGAACTATAACGTAATTGTTGCCATGACTTTGGGGCGTGGTATGTGTAAGTTCCATAAGTTTTCTTTTTCTTTCGGTTCTTAACACATATTTTGAAGCTACTTTCTAGTCAAAAATCTTACTTGCTGTATTGTATGGGTTGGGGGTGATCATGATCCCCAACATGGAGATTGGGGGGTTCAATCCCCCTCAAGCCTCGTGGAGTCGGCGCCTATAATATCAGACGTATAACTCCTGAAAACAAAGTAATATTGATCATAATTTACATATATATTAGTGGTTTCATGTAGCAAATACTTTCTCTTAATACAACGCAACCACCAATATTGATGAACCACAACTGAAGTGGATATCTATGAGGAATATTTGTACAAGAAACACAAAATTCACGAGTGTAAAGTGGGTACATAAATATTATATATTAGATAAGAGTAATGTTGTCTTTCACTTGATAAATTGGTTGGCAGTGCCCTTATTTACGACAACATGTATTAATAACGTACAAACACTTTAATTGTTCATACTTTTACATAACGTTTTGGGGATTTAGAAGAAAGAGATCAGAGTTGGAGGGTAGCACCGAATGTCGCACATTGGCTACAACCGCACGACCCAAAATAGATGAACATAGCAAAAAATTTAATAAGTTCAACACAACTTTGAATCAATATACGCATGCACCATAAGAACATTCAGAAAATATAAAATACATCTGAAGAGGGGGAACATTCATCCCCGAAACGTTATGTAAAAGTATGAACAATTAAAGTGTTTGTACGTTATTAATACATGTTGTCGTAAATAAGGGCATTGCCAACAAATATTATATTATATACAACGGGAGCTCTCTGCACTTTGTGTTTACGTCTTTCATCTAAATTTCAGGTATTAAAAAATTTCGGGTTGAAAATCTTGAAATTTTGATACTTTCAAACTAGTGATCACTAATATGTGTTTTTAAAATCTGAAAATTTGATGGATGTCTTATTTATAAAACACGATTGGAAGGTGCCCTAATCCAATTTCAACAGTTGATTTTCTTAAGAACCGCCCTAGTGAACATTAACGAAGACCCCCGTTGGTGTAATATTGACAACATTATCCTTACCATCAGGCTGCTGCTTCCAAGCGATGAGTTTCATGTATAGATCGTATGAGTCTGTCATTCGAACGAGGAATTGCGTGAAGCGTACGACGCCAGAGCGAGGCTGCGAGCGCCAGTGACAATTCGTACGTCACGACGCACTGACATTTTCGATCAATCAGACGGCTGCCTACAGCGTGCGATGATTGCTCAGTAGATGGAGGAGTTCGGAAGTTACTGCGCTGGAGGACGATGTGAGTGATGGAGGGTGATATGATAGACTTTGCCAAGGCACACGTGCGGTAGAATCAGAGATAGAGATTTTTGAATTTACTGAACGTGATGGGCCGCCAATAATGAATTCGATGTAAATGTGTCTGACTCAATCATAAATATATTTCGGAAGTACCTAGGCTTCCCACAAGAAAAATTACATTAAAGTTTGTCCTTAACTATGTTAAATTTGTTTAATGGGGGTAATTTACGCTAATTAAAATTGGTAAATTATCTATTTTATTTAGATAAAATACTTTCAATGCAACTTCGAGAGGGGTCCAGGACACCCAATCTTCCCTTTTGGTTTCGTGTCCGTGTTGAGTCCATAGTCGATAAACTTGTGTTTGACTTGTTTTGGACTCGTTTGAATGTTTCAAGCAATAATTAAAATGATTACAGAGATGATTATTGAAACTGAAATGAAAACAGAGAAAAGTTACACAACTTTTCACAATAGAAAAATTAATATAATTGCATTAAATTACTTGTATTTATTTACGTATTACAGTCTGGTAGATGTAGTTTGTAATGGAGTCACGTGAGCATTCTATGGCGTTTGTGAAAGCCTAACAGGAAACGGGAGGTCAGTGACCCGCCAGCATCTCTCATCGCAAAAATCAGATTTATGATATGACGTCATGTCTGATGTCACATAAATACGTCATTATATGGAAGTGATGGTTCTATTCCCATCGCTTGCGAAACGCTGGGAGGAAAATCAATCGGGAAGCGCCCCCTCCCTAACAACGAGATTGATAGCCTCGCGAATTCAGGAAAATGATTATTTTCTATGTAAATAGAAAGTCGGAAATTTAATACAATATGTTGTTATAATTTATGGTTTTATGATTCTTAACCTATGAATAAATATTTATATAAGATTTAGAAATCTCTTTTCAGCTATCACAATTTTTCCTTTAACAATTCGATTGTGCAAAATATTTGTTGGTAATATACATCCAACTAATAAATTTATATTATTGTGAATAGGGAAATATAAAATTGTATTATATAGTTCTATTCTATATTCTATAGTTCGATTAATAAATTATATTCTATAGTTCGATAATAACTTACATGTAATTTTTTGCTTAAAATTAAAAACATATTGACATTCTATTAGTATTATAACTCGCAGCTAACTTTTTATCTTATCTAGGAATTTTTGCTGAATTTTTTGAATCCGCCTCTGCCTTAGGGCCCTTGATCGGAATTGATGGGATGGTCCCTTGCTTGCTTCCGGAGAGTAAATTAGTTTTTTTTCCCTCCACGTGGTCATACGCAGTTTGTACTGTTTTTTGACAATAAATTTATTTATTTATATTACTTTAATGGACTTAATGCAAATTATTATTTATGTTCCGAGTGAGGGAAGATTTGCAATGTATTTTTTTAAATTCAACCACCATGGTTTGGGATAATATTACTTAAAGTAAATATTTTGTAGAAGTTGATATTTTAAGTGAAGCGCTGAAACAAAATTAGGTTCACTATGCTACATCTTTTTTCTTTTTGGTCGATACTACTAGTTAACTTTATCATATAACATTACAAACTATTGTGATTTTTAATTCACTTTGGAAGATTTCTTCTTGGTGCCATTGGTCAGGAAATGAATTGTTTTATTGTTTATTTTGATGAACATATTTCACGATATGAAAATAAAATTGATCTGTTTCTACAGTAAAAACAAATTCTGTGTCTTGCGAATCTCCATGATTGGTCTATTTGAATGAAACTGTTTCTTAATATGTCAACTACAAATTGATCTACGAAATATATGCCATTACCAAATCGTGTCGCCTTTTTGTTGAGAACACTGCGTCATTATCTATCAACACATGTGTATAGTGCATTACACCGCAATTTCAAGAAAATACTTCCCTCTTCATGCCTTTCTGAGAAACCTGAGCGGTGTTTTAAGCTTTTTATACGCAGCTCACCCAGCAACTGCCTTCTTCTTTGAACGACTGAGACCCTCTTTCCCTCCCCGTTTTGCTTCTGCCTGCGCTTTTGAGATCATATTACGTCACCGACACGCTTCCTTCCTTTTTTCTTCATCACTTCGACTGAGCGTCTTTCGTCCCACCATCAAAACCGGGTTCTTTGTTGACACAATGCACTCAACCAATATTATATTTCTTCTTCGTCTCGGTCAGTCCCTCTCCAGGTTAGAGCTATACTGCTTTTTTGATCTTCGCCCTTTCACCATGAAACGAAGAAATATTTGCTTCCACCCGATTCGTGCTGAATGCTGAGTCGTTCTTCTTTCGCATACGCTTCTTCTCCGTGATTCTTTTTCCATCCTGACATATTTCACTCATTTATATTCGCGTGACGATATTTTGATCGATCAAAATTTCCTTTTTCTCTATTTGTGTTCGTTGTAGATCATATTTCCATAGTTGATATATTGAAGGGTCTTCTCCACGGTTCTCCTTTACATCTGCTTTGCTGTTACTCCTTCCCCTGCGCCGTAACTTACGTTTTCACCTGAGATCTCCATCATGTTCGTCGCTGGCGCGAACATCAACATAGTACGTCGCCTTACCGCTTCCATCTCCTCCGTACTTCCAACAAATGCCTCCATCTCCCCTGCCCTGTCCCACGGCGGCCATTGTCTCTCCTCCAACACCATCGCGGCCATATATTTGCCATTCTGCCCCCAACCCCTGCCATCTTCGTCTCCCCTGTCATTGCTGCAATGCCTGCTTTCTGAGAAGATTCCCCCGCTCCGACATACGCCGTCGCCCGCTCGGCTGCTCAGCGAACCTCAAGGCGTCGACTTCATTACGACGTGTATGCGCTCGGCGTCTACCTGAGCTGCTTGCGTGAATAAGACGAATCGCGGAGGAAATGAATCTCCGTCTACGCCTGTTGTCGCGCGGCGACGCTGCAGCCTCCCTCGGCGTCTTCGGAAGCTATGGTTCTCCTCTCTCTCACCCGCGCGCTGCGAGTACCTTTCACTGCAGCCAACACTCGCTTCTTGTGGGAACGAAGACGGCGCTACCAACTGTGCGATAGAGAATCAGGTGACGTTCTCTGAGCTGGAAGGTTTTGTTTACGTGTTCTCTCGTCTCCCTTTTTTATCGCACAAACGTACAAGTCTTGAACAATATTTCCATGTGATACATATGTTTACTTCACTGCAATAACAACACTTACAACCTTCTTTTCTCATATTTCGTAATTATGATAGTTGACATTATAACTTCTCCATGTCATAGTTCCAGGGGGCGTACCTGAACTCGAAAGATCCTCACGTACAAGGATAACTTCACCATTAAACTCGACACTTCCTTAAGGAATAGGTCTACGCCGATCTACCTATACCCCTCCCGTGAATCCCCACAATGGGACAGGTTGGCAGCTCTTTCAGTAAACAAATTGGCTTTACCACAAAAAATTGTTTTTCCATAAAAATTGTGATGTTACAGAATAACTGAAATCTACGCTTAAAATGATGAAAAACGATACCAAACACGACCTTACTGCCATCACATGCACCTTTGATTATTAGTCCAATAATTAGGTGACAAAAAGAAGCATGTCAAAAAATGTTTTTTCCCTTTCAATATTATTTTAGTTTTTCACCTACAACTTTAAAACAACGCATTTTTAAAACATAATATTCTTGAACAGAAAAAAATGTACATCAAACTTCTAACAAATTACATTCTGTACCTTTTTGTCACCAGACGAACGGAAAATGCTCAAGAGCGTGATTAAATTGATAAAAATTCTACAATGGATCTAATTCAATTACAACTTGAGAACTACAAATTTTAGAGAAAATGTCTTCATACGAAAATGAAGTACATTAAACGTCCTACAAAACGCGTTATCCTGGATATTTTTCTGACAATCTGTTTATCCTCTTCTGTGCGCGGAAGTTTTGTGCACATCTATGTCGAAGAGTCGATACGTATTATTTAATTGCACCAAATAGGGTAGTTCTGACTTTTTGATATGATGAACAAAAATTTTCGACCACGACCGAAATACCAGAAATAAACAAAAAAAATCTCTTTTCAACAATTCTCAGTTTGCATTTTCAGATCAACGCACACAAGCGGATAAACAGATCTTCAGAAAAAACTCTGAAAAACACACTTTGTTGGACGTTCAATAAATTTCATTTTCGTATAAGGACTTTTTCTCTAAAAGTATGGAAATTTAATATTACATTATTTAGGTACAGTGGCGTTTCGTTTAAAAAATGTATTATCAAGTCATAAGCGGAAAACTAAAGAAAGAGCATTTTAGAAAATCTTAGTAATTTATTTTTGTTTGAGTTTATTGTTGAAATCTGAGCCTGCAGCTTCGTTCTTTCCCCTCCTTTCTTGTTTTCCTGGTAATTTTTTAAATTAAAAATAATGCTGCAACAAAAAAGAATAAATTTTATTTGAACATGAATGAATTTGTTAGAATATTAGAGAAACATCTGATATGTTTTATACAAAATAGCTGACAACAATAAAATATAACACAAACTAAGATATTTTCTCTCTAAGAAACATAGTGACTGTATTTGGAAACATTAATCTATTATTCAGAGAGATTGAGATTGCTTGAGAATTCTAGAATTCAAAGTTTCCAAACATCAGTGGTGTTGAATTTTTGTATACAATTTGTTCTTATGTATTATTCTTATATTATATATATTTTGTTTTTATATTCCTTAATTTTATATGTCGACCTCCGAAAACATGTGAGCAATGGCTCTCTTGTAGTCAACACCCGCACATACATTACTAACCACAATTATTCAACAATAAATGAGAAATTCACGAGAAAACACCCTAATTATGAAGATAAAAGAAGAACTTTCATGGTTGAAAGAAAATATTTTGACGAAAAATCGAAGTTAAATCTAAGCTTTCTTAGCGACTAAACGTTTTAGTTTTGACATTCAGACGAATAACCAAACCTGCTGTTACAAAGATCTGTCTTAATGTTTTATTCGTATCGTAAACTGCATAAAAAGAACATATAATGATTTAGAGGGAAATAAATGTAGTGTCAGAAATGAAACCGGAGCCAAAAAGTTCCCTAAAGCCTAAGTGTTTGGTGCACTTTTTAGAACCAACGCGTTTACTCTAGTACGATACACAAAATAATTGTTTTCCTTTCAATGATACGTTTCATGAAAGCATCAAGAAAATTATAATTGGAATTCTACGCACATTGTTCTCGGAATCAGAGGCTCCCAAAACTGATATATTCGTCAAAATTTCGCGACCGTTTATTTTTCACGATTACAATACTATTTATATACTATGTTAACAGAAGCTTAAAACTCAGTAATGTCATAAATACGTCGTGTTTGGGTTCATTTTTATTGGAATTATGTGTAGAATTCAAAAAATTTAAGATAATGGGAATTAAAAAAATGTTTAATTAATAGCACTTTAAATAACTCTCCAGTAAGTGACTCATGAAATCCATTAGCGGTAGGTCGGTGGGTTGGCAGGAGGGAGCGCGGCGGGCGACAAGCCATTAGAGCAGGTAGAATGTGTCGAGTTTGATGGCACCCAAAATTGTTAATCCCTTGCCCGACTCTATGACCATCAGGAACTGTCGAGTTTAAGAACTCCTTTCAGGCCATTTCCTAGAGCTACACTTCCCCCCACAAAAGAACTTTCGATTTGGTCAAAAACATCTTAAATGCACTACCCCTCCATGGACTGTTACACACTAGCAGATGATGACATCTTTGTTTTTAACTACTGATTAAATAGTGTCACGCATTATTTAATCACATTAAATGAAGTAAATATTTCAAATCTTGGTTATTTGTTTCTGATGGATAACTCGTCTTCTTACTGTCTTGTTATTCAAGTTAATAAACATATTATAAGATTACTGGACAATTAGTTAGATGTGTATGAAATCGTATCTTACTCAAAATGGCACACATAATTAAAACTAACTATTTTACTTTTTTGTACAATGGTTGTACGAAATATTCGATACCATTTTGATTTTCACCTATATAACATATTAAGCAGAGGTGTGCGAAGTTAATCTGAAATTTAATTTCGTTTTCGTTAACCGTTATTTCATTACTCAAAAACTTAACTTTCTTAATCGTTATAGGTTTACTTTATATGGAAAATTTTACGGACGTTTAAGTTAACGGACAAAAGGTAACTAAGTATTTCTGATACGGAAATTCTACATTTCTGAGCATTTCTGAGCATTTCTGAATGGTGTCAAGTAGGATCTTATCTTAAAAGGCTCGTCGTGCTCTCACTGTCTACCTGCGGCGACGCAGTTTCATACATTCTGCATCCTAAGCAAATCCCGCCTTTAAGTTAGTAACGAGGAAGCGCTGTCAAATATTGCTGGTACTGCCATCTGGTGGTAATTCATAGAGGTATCATCCGCCAGGGGGAGGGAGGTCGCATGAGAAAGCAGGAGCAGCGTGTGTAGCGTGTGCAGCGTTAGGCCGTCTAATTCCGCGTGGTCAAATTATGGTCACATATTCATTCTTGGTGTTAGTGACGCTTTTTCGCTAACAATGTTAAACCAAACAAATAGTCAAATATTCTATATTTAGTAACAAATATTTCATTGTAACATTCGTGCAGTAGGTTAGAAGGGTAGTAAGAAGAGTAAACTGAGATAAGAAGACAAATGAAAACTTAAGTATTATTTATTGTCCTTTTGTTTCTTGTGTTTGAAGTAGAAATATATATTTTTCATGCAAGATCATGTTGCATAAGACGCAAATTCTCCTTCATGAACAATAACATACCAATTTTCATCTAAGTGGTTTGAACATTTAGCCTTGAAAATATCTCTTCACGTGAAAGCTGCCAAATAGCAGTAGTATGTTGTCTTGTTGGTAAGATGTAGTCTTTGTTAGAACAACAAAACCGCTGATCGCAAATATATCAAGATAGTCAACTCAAAAAGTTTGGTTTTTCTACTCAGATTCGTTAACTCCGTAGATTTTGAATGAAAGATCAGTCCAAGAATCTCCCTCTCCCAAACTGAAACCACCTCAACATTTCACTATTCCAACCAGACAACAAACGTTTCTCAGAACGCGTGTTTCCTTCTTGTCGTCACGTGACTATTTTTAGTTTGTCCGCCCACCACCAGAAGCGCTGCATAAGCGCCACGTAAGCACTAAGCCGTGCGAGGGAGGCGCTTGTGGGGAACCACCCGTTCTTCTCTTACTACTTGTATACCAACGCGAGCGCTTGCGGTAATGGATCCACGCCCGATGCTGTATGCGAGCGTGTGTATGTTTCATGAACGCAATCTCTCAACATGCCGTGCATCTTTTTCTAGCTCGCTTTTATTTTTTACAAGGACGTGTCTAAGGAGGTTGGTAGGGAAGGGTTTCTACTTCCCACCTCTAATAATTGAAATAAAGGAAATGAAATTATAAAGAGAAGAAGAAGAAAAGGATTTCTTGACGACGAGTAAAAAGATAACGAATCTTGCAGTAGTTAGAAATTGACTCAGCTATTTGATGTATCATCATCTTGTAGAATGTGAACGAATTGTTTAAGATCGAACGCTGAATTTTCCCCTTTTCTCTTATCATAGAAATATTGAGAAGAAATTATCTATCATTTCATTGTCGCACATTTATCTTTTTTTAAAAATTTGAATTCATTAGTACTCAAAGCAATAAAGTTTTATGTGTCTATTTATCACTATAGAGCATGCCATCTATGTCCAAAAAGCCACCAATGCGAAAAAAATCACGAATGTCACGTCACCTTTCATTCCACCGCATTCAAAGTTAATTCTGAGTCTCCACCTGCAAAGTTGGTGAGGCGAAGAGAAATTCCAAGTGATCTGCTCTTGAATATGAGTGAAAGACTTTATCTGGAGACGTAGCTCAAACGTTGGAAGTGGAAGAGGGATTGGTGATATAGGTGGGGAGGGGGGGAGGCGGCTGAAAAGAGAACAACATCACGCGCTTATTCCCGCGCTTGTGCGTTCAGGACGACGCATTCGTAAGCGCTTCGATGCCGACGATTTACATACACTCCACAAGAAGAGGCTTTGAGTCACGTTTATTTCATAAGGTTTTGAAGGAGCTCGAATGTTGCTGCTTTTACAGTATTAGCAATTTATTCAATATTGGAGTTCTGTATATGTGAAGTTTTGAACGAGAATAAAAGAGAATATCCTCCTGGGGAATAATACTGAGAAGAATCGGTTTTTTTCTTGACGATGAATATCAACGCCGAATAGTTTTTCAGGATTCAAGAATGTTTTAACAATAAAAGTTATTAAAATATTGAAAAAAGATGTTTTTAATAACACAATCTTTTTTCAAACCACTAAATATATAAAATTTATATTTCCCTATCGGAAACCGTACATAAAAAAATATATGAAAAACATCACGTTTCCACAATATTGTGTCTGTGAATTAGAGTTACGGAAACGAATAACATGCTTCTGGAGGAAATAATATTAGTTTTGAGGAATTATATATATATGTCTCTTTTGAAATTCGAAAATATTAATATTGAGTAACGAATTTGTAGTGCGTAGATACCGGTCATGTCTCAAAACATACCTTCATCCCTTGTTTTACCTCTGTTTACGGTTGAATCGTCCGTTCCTTGTAAAGATCTTGTCTCGTACATCTGTCTCCAACACCTACTCACCGCTTCCTGGAAGTTGTTCCTCTACGTGTCAGTTCCACTGCCTCGAGTTACACTCTCTGACAGTCGAGTAAGTCTGCTCCTTGTGGTACTATCACCATTTATGTTTGGTTCATAAAATATTAAGTTATTTTAGCAAGACATTGCTACACTCTTCGGAAACATTTCTTAAGGTTTCTTTACTTTAATTGCATGGATTTCAGTCAAATGAAGATTTCTGGATTTAATTTACGATGTAATTTTTATAGTTCTTACTTGAAGAAACTAAAAACATTCATTGTTTAAAATAATTCATTGGAATCTCTTAAATAGTTTTCTTTAAAAGTCAATTCAGGCCGATTTAAAGCTTATTGAAATGTATGTGTAAGGAAAGTAAATTCAGAAAAATGAAGTTTAAATTATTATACATTATTATAAATAAAAATGTTCATAACAGTAATAATTAACACTGTTCTTTTACTATTGAGTCGAAGTCTTTTGTAACTAATGCGATGAAAAAGAAACACACATTTCCAAGGATTGGAAAAGTGCGGAGCATTCATAATTACTTCAGGTCAAATATTATGTTTGTACTTTGTGTATATGAATGAGTTGAAAGTTTTGGAGTCTAGAATATTCGAGTACTAAACGTTCTAATGTTTGCTACCGATGTTGTTCCAGGTAGTAAATTACTTTTTGGAAGAAAAATATTTTATTGCTTTCAGCTTGATCTCTCGTCTTTCAAAATGGGAGCTCTAAAAACAGGGAAATATTGTTTATGACATTTTATTAGTATTCCCGTTTCCTTGTTCATTTAATTTCTCATCACTCCTTCCTTCGCCTTTCTTCTCTAACTCATATTTCTCTTCGCAACGGCGACGAGGGAAATGAGGGCGCGAATTATTAATCAGCTTCCTCCCCGCCAGGAGCGTCACCTGAGCTTCGACGAGGCGGAGGGCGCACCCACGAGTCGCCTGGGGCCTTCGCACGTCGCCATCTTCTTCGCCCGGGAAGACCTTCCCCCAAGTTTACTGCCCTGCACGCCGCCGCGGTCGAGGGGGGGGGGTGAGACGGGGCAGAGGATGGGGGAAGGTGATTCCCCAGTCCGAGGGAGGCGCAGCGGAAGTGGATCGGCTCGTGGGAGGGAAGTGGCTGCTGAAGAAGCGCACCTGGATGTTGCAACGACGACGAAGACGATCGGGGAGCGGTCGGCCGGGGGTTATGTCGTTCTTCGAAGAAGGAAGGTCTGTCGTTCGGAAGGCGCTCTACGACGACGGTAATAAAAGGGAACATCGCGTCAATCGAATAAGCGAAGGAACGAATGAACATACGGTATTATCAGAATTACTTGTTTGACGACGCTAAATGCATTTTCAATTTTTTAAGTACAATCATCTAGATTACATTTTATTAAGGACACCTAAATACAAAAATGTCGAAAACAGTATTTGCCGTAAGTAAAATTTGATATTGATTTGTATAACTGTTTTCGGTTTAAAATTTCGATTTTACTCTACCCAATGTAATATCGTAAGACCCAATTTATTAATTCATTCCTAATATTCTTTAACTTTATTGTTTTTTAATTTTTATTTGACAAGCATTTTAATTTTTCTCATTGCCAAGTTCTTAATCCTCAATTTTAAGAAAAAACTGATAGAATCTTTATTTTGTCAGTTGCACTAATTTTAAACAATTTTTACTGATGTTTTCTATATATTCTAAATTATTTAACTGAGATACTGAGTGGCTCGTCATTTTGTCTCCTTATGTCATACTTTGTTGACTTATTTTTATTTGTTATTTTATTCGGTACATTTTACTTAAATATAGTTAACGAAGAATAGTGTGGTTATTTGCTGTTAAAAAAGACAAATTTAATACCGCACTCCTACGAAAGTTGAAAAATATTCTAATAATATTGATGATTGTGCCGGAAAGAGACGTGTAATGAATAAGTGAGAGACAATTCATGAAGTGTCTTGAGAGAGGATAGTCCTGCCCTTGGGTAGTCTCTTGTACCATTTCGTTTCCAGAAAATTCCTCTCTGGGGAAAGAGGGGTCGGCTCCCCTAACTCAGCTCACATATCTTCCCGGCGCGTATGTCCAGAGCACATCTCTTAGTGAAGGAACGGGGCAGGAAGCGAGGCGCGAGGACTGACGAATGCAAGCCCCACGTTTTATGTTAACGCGTATAAGTCGAATTATCACATAATTCCTTACCACCTTCATTTAGTGAAGTTTTTTCAGTCCATTTTCTTGATAACACTGTTATTCATAAACTAATTGAGAAAACGAGAAAAGATAATGGTTAGTTTTTGCATATACGATTATAATATTTGGTTATTAAGTTAACTAAAAGGAAATCACGTAATCACCATTTAACCAGAGTGTAAACTACTTTGAAAATCGTCGTTTTAAGATGATGTATTATTTTTTTTAAACATATAATATTTTAAGATTATATTCCAGTTTCGTGAAAAAAATATTAAAAATTGAGAAAATGACGTATTATCTGGATAACTTTACATTAATGTATATTTGTAACGATGCTTCGTTGTTATATGTGTTTACCTAACGAGAAAAATTCTACCTAGGGGAGCACTATTTATGTTTGTTCTGAGAAAAATAATATTTCTTATCTGTTGGAGAGATTTCTTTTTTCCTTACACAACCTTTAGACGACTGTTATCGGAATTTATTCGCTCTAGCAGTATTATAGGAATAAAAAACTGAGATATCTTTTTCTCTTTTGATGTGCTCAGTCGAATCAGTCTCTAAGCTTGGATCATCGTCTTCACTTGAATCCATCCTTTCGAAATTGACTCAATATCTTGGTATTTTGTGAGCGCGTTGACTACTTACGAGGACAAAATGATTTGAAGCAATAAAATATGACTAGACTTGAATGTTCCCGTCGTATTAGATATTTAAGACATGAAATAATTAATATAGATATTTATTGAAGAGAGTTTTAAATTTTCTAACGCAAGTCATGGCTTCGGATTTTGTAACCACTATAGCTGTGGCTAGTTTAATATTTTTAATAACTTCGTATAATATAGTTTAATGATATATTTTAATGATTCATCTATTTCATATAAATTTAGCTGGTCTATTAAATTAAATCTATTGACGAGGGCAGTTATTTTTGAGAATTCATGTAAAATTTAATCAGTGTAACATTGATACCTTAAATAAACAATATTATATCGACAATCATTTTTCCTGTTCTTGTGAAGAAGGTGTCAAATTTATAGTCGTCATGTAGAAGTAAATTTTAGTACCTTGTTAAATAATAGCAGCTCGACAGAAAATTTGTATGTAGTTGTGTTATATTTTTATAATTTTATCAATGTGAAGTGAAATGTTTTATAAATCCATTTTTCTTTATGGTCATTATTATTGTAATAAAGAGGAACACTATGTAAACTACATGCAACATAGTACACAACTCCGCTTACGTGCGTGGAACAAGTAATCTATGTTATGTTATTCGAGGCGAGAATTTTAATTATATTTTTAAAGGCACGTTTCGAGATGCCTTAATTATTTCTGTAACGAGTGGTTGCGCGACACGGTGAACGCGCCTAGTTAAGGTACGTAATGTTCTTAAAAGTTAAAATTCGGTTAACGCCTGCGGGTTGTTTCATTGGGCCTTCCGTAAACATCTGCTAAGATATATTTTATACCAGTGGTTTACGCTTCCCTGGGTGTGCGACCTGTACACTCGTAAACTCGGCTCCTTCCCAAGCCCTGGAGATAGGCGGTTTGCCTTTTCGCCGCTAGACCGGGTGACCGTCAAGGCGCATGCTACTGAGTACTGGAAATACGTTTCCTCAGATATGTTGAGATCTCGAGTATAATACGACAAGTACAGTTCGCGTATTTAGAAAGAAAGATTAAAATGAATTTTGTGGAAGGGGGCATACTCAGATGTTATAGTTTCATATTTCAGATTCTTTCTTCGATTAAAATTTAAAAATCACTTCATTTTGCTCTGTGATAGTGATACACTGTCTCTGTTCTAGATAATTGTGATAATGTCTTGCAATATTACTCTGAAAATTATGCAAGAAACTATTTTGACAATTGAATAGAGTCGTGTTTGGTGATTTGTTTTACACGAATACACTTATAAATAAATAAATTAATTAAAAATTTCCTATATCTCCAGTTTCTTAAGTAAATTTAGATTCGTTAGCTTGCTAACTCAAATGTCGGATAGGGAATAGATAAGTCTTACAATATCTGAGATGGGAAAACTTATATACTGTACTCGTAGGTGATATGTGAATCAACTCATCCACCTAGATTGAGATAATTTGACACCATGGCAATACGAAATTGTATCAAATGTTTACTGACAAAAATATGTGAGATTTTCGGGTAGCTTTTATATTCTTGAGTAAACATTAAATCTACACAAGTGTGACAGATAAATAATAGTTATTGAAGAATCACTTCATTTTTGATATTTAACACAAGTATGTAAGTCAACATAATGAGTTGATGTTTGTAAGTGCCAGTGATTTCATCCTTAATTATATTAATTAAATTAGTAATTCATTCTTATCGTTATGATTTTAACATCATACGACTGAAGTTTGCGGCCATGAAGTCATTGTAGAACCAGTCACCACCATCACCATTCACAACCAACTGCATAGAAAATGTAAAGATAAGAAATGTATGATGGTTTTACTGTTGGTGTTTCAAATGAATTGTTGTGAAAGCAGAGCACATTTTCAGGATAATACGTAGAACTTTATTATTTTAATAACAACTATGTTATTGATTCATATAATGAGATGAAATTTATGATTGTAAAAGGTAGTTGTTTTATCATATTTTATCATTTCAGTGTTAAATAAATATAGTTAATTCCGTAAGTTAAGCATTTTTCTCAACATAAGATTATAAATATGGTTCGAATATTGACCGAATCGTGTCGACATCGTGTCTGATTCGTTCCTTGTGTAAACTTTTAGGTCATACACATGAGATCTTAAGGGGTTGGAATTCATAGAATGGTCCTCCGCTTGCTTCAAGAGAATAAAGTTTATTGCTCTCCACGTGGTCATTCGCAACTTGAAACAGCATTTTTGACCATAAATTTACAAAAAAGAAACATTAAGAATAATATTATAGAAAGGTGAGAATATCATCGCTACGTGTGATTTTATTTTAAATAATGATTTTAAAATATGAAAAAAAAAAACGACTGAAACATAAACCAATGCTACATGTGTTGTTGCAAAGTTATGAAATTATTTTAATATTCACTTCGACATTAAGTAGTTTAAAATATCATAGAAAAAAATTAAGTGAAATAAAATTGGTAATCCTTTCATGCTTTAAATCAAATTATAGAACTTTTTTTCGTAAATATTTTAATCGTGTGTACTGAGAGATGAATATAAAACTATTGTAAAAAAAATTGTTTGAGTGTATTCAAAGTGAGATTATAGGAGTATTTATTATGGTAATGAAATGATATATTTTCGACATTAAATTTGTAGTCATTATGTTTTGTTATTAATTGCGGTTTAATTTTCATTAGAGATGTAAATCAGTTTCATTATGCGTTTAGATAATGAATGGTTTTGCTGGATTAGATTCATTTTCGATGTGTAGGGAAACAAGATATTTGGCACAAATAAAAAGACTCCATTGATGTGATGTTTCGGAGTGTTCTAGATAAAACAGTTTCTTTCTTTATGCGTTTCAACCATTAGTTCGTCATAAAACTTTATTATATTGTTATAATGCTAATATGAATTGAAAATGATAAATTTAAACGTATTAGTAAGTTTAAAGTTTTGTGATGGAAATTGTCTCTTTTTGGAAATTTGTATCTTTTTTCTCTTACACCCTATGTAATTCTATGAATTGATAACGCATCGAATAAATTCTAATAAATCTTAATTTTTTGCATGGTACCTAGATTAATGTGAACTCTTATTCTTGAATATTTTGATTTCAATACTGAAAACATTAAGAAAATTTTGTAAAAGATCGAAAGCGATAAATGATAACTATCTATAAATTGGACTATCTCCGCTATCTATATCTATGCATCTATATCCGCTCGACCACGCAATGTACTTGAAACAATGTAGCGATTCCCCATAAAGGCTGCAGGGAGGCGAGAAACACAAATTAACTCTAAATTCATTCTTTGCAGCGATAGCACAACATTCATCCCTGTGCAGTGTCTGCCTCTTTTGACACCCCTGCAAGGAGCGGCAAGGTACAGTCGGGTTTAATTATTTAACAACTTTCTTTCACGTAACGATGTCTACTTGCTAAATCTTATCTTGAGTATCGTAGATCGCTTCTATGATGTGTAGGTATCAATCGCTGGTTAGGAGCAAGCAGCCTGTACGAGTAATCACGTAAAGGACCCGTTATCGGAACACTTCAGGACTTTTCAGCAGACATATATAATACTTTTGCAATTAAATTCACAGATTTACTTTTTATTTTGTTCCTAACACATCCAGTGTCATTCCTGATTTCCTTATGTGATTTGAAGTTTTTTTCACGTATCTTTTGCTGATAACATTAATTTTTGCCTTGTCTTAGACAATTTTTTGACGGATAAATTATTCTAATTATATATTGAATGTCACATATATCATATTAATTAAGCTCCATATTTGTCAGGAAATGTTTTTTTTAAAAATCATTTTAAATATTCCGATAAAAGGTTTTTGAATGAATCATTTTGCACCTTCTTGATTTCTTTTTCTCGCTGCCATCTCTTTCTTGCAGATAACGTAACAAAAAGTAATTTTCACGTCTGCACTAGGAAATAAACTTAACGTTACTTCTCATACAGAAAACAAATTCATCACAATTGTTACTTGTGCAAGTTGCAGAAGTTTTCTCTTGGCTTGGAGAATGTAGTAGCTGCCATGTTGAGACTTCCTATGTATTCCGCTGCCTAGTTGTGCGCTGGTCTCTTGCAAATGAATGTATGTACAGGGAGGCATGATACGGCTTGAGACGTAAGCGGTAGCCTCTATTTCAAAATCCTGTTTCCGGATTTCCCTGTTCTCGCCAAAATGCATGAGCATGTTTCAGGAATGGCAGCCAAATCCCGACAATCGCTTAGCTCAGTTGATCCTGCCTGTTTTCTCTCCCAAACACTCTACATCTTTTTATTTGTTTCACATAAAACATGCAATATAATCTTTTTTTGTCTGTGAAAGAAATTTATTTTCGTATCACAAAACATTAAAAAAAAATATTTTAAACGAATACAAAAATCATTCAAGTATTGTAAAATAATAAAACCCGAGTGTTGGTATTCTCGTATGAAATATTCCGAACATTTCCTTTCCCAACGCATTTTTAGCTTTTGGTGTAATTATTGTATTTTGGTAAATATTGTTTTAATCTATAAATTGATCGATCTCTTCTATGTATCTCTTCCAAGGGTATCATGAAAACATAGTTAATAAATAGCAAATTTGGAGATTTGAAGCATGTGAAGAATTATAGCGTGGAATTGATAATGAATACGTAGGCAAATGTGTGATTATCCAAACATGGATTTCTATTTATTAATCTCAGCTAGGTGATGCTATGCTGGAATAAATTTGGACTACTTGGTGCGGGGCAGGTAAGTACTTGATAAATCTGTAATTGCTTAAGTGTTGGTTGACTTCGAAGGAAAAGGAAAAGTCGACGTTGTCACAACCAAACGGTAATGGAGGAAATAAATTGTTTGGTTGTGACAACGTCATCTTTTACGTCGTATTAAAGTATTTTATATGTCATTCATTTAAAGATATATGTACTCCTAACTAGGTAAATTAGAATCATGGGTCGTTTGATTACCGAGTATTGACCGTAGAGACAATAGACTAGATATGGAAGAGGCAAAGTATTGTACGAATACGCACGTTTATTCATTAGAAAGAGGAATTGTTACAGTGTTTATTGACGAATGAGCTACTANTTGCGTATGAGCTACTAGGAGACCAATGTCGATCTCTACTCCATACGAAATTTCGTTGATATTCTCTAGTCTATTTCAATCTATTTCTTGAATTTAAACACGAAACAGGTAGTGATTATATATTCCCAAAATTAATAAGCACTAGCAGTATGTTACGGGTAATTTACTTTAGTTTGAGTAAGTAAGAGACCATTTAGTGAAGTTTTCAATAATTGTACATTTCCATTAATTACCGCTTTTAACATTCTAATTCTGAGTTTATTGAAGTAACTAAACTAAACTATGTATTTCCTGAAGGATAAAAGTACTATGCTATTTAGTTATATAAGAGGGGACGAAATTGAAAAAAAATAATTCGTCCGTTGATGAAATTTATTTTCATATCTGAAAATTCTAGAAATTTCCTGTGTTTTCCTGAAGAAATAATTGTTTTCACTAAGCCGTTTAAGGTAAAAAACTGGGTACTGTATGTTTCTTGTGATACAGATAATGTATTACAGTGAATAATAAGATTGAATACTCATAGATGTAAATAAATATTTCATGTCAATCTCTTTCATTGATTATATTAAACAGTTTATTCTACGTAAGTCGGTATCGTTCAAACGAATCAAATGTTTCAAATGAAGTTTCCTTACAAAGATTCTTAGTTTCTGGTTCACATAGTTGTTTGACAGATAGTAAAACAGACATGACAAAAAGAGATCGTAAATAGCTTTGATTCTCTATATAGTTAGCATTGCCCTTGTGTTGTACGAGAGGTAGAATAGACATATGTAGACCACCATACCTAGAGTTTATCATATCTATTCGTGTCATTTAAATCCATAAAATATAGAGCAATAGTGAACACGTACAATTTTCCGAATTCTATTTGTTGAATGTCTTTGAATAGGTCCATAAATAAGGCCAGTTTCGTCTATTACGTCGAAACTATAATTAATATGTCAATTTTGTCTATTTTTATTAGTTTTTTCTCATTTTCTGTTCGAATTTTGCGAAAGGGGTGAGAACGATAAATACATTATATGAGAAACTATGTGCAGTTTTTACATAATTTCTTTTATACTTTAAAATTAGAATGTTGTTACATTGCAATAATCACATTTGTGGCTCTGGAATGATGTGAAAGATTTTTTCACTTTGCAATAATCAGATGTGTCCAATTATTGTATGCTAATAAAGAAATCTAGTGATAATTGAAACTCACTTCATAATTAATAATGCACATTCATATATTTAGTTACTTTCAACATTTTTAGATTGGTATTGATTTTTTCTAATTCGATGGATATTTGTTTCAATTGTTCTATTTCGGAGATTATATCATTAAAGCAATGTTATATTTTGTGCGTTTATATAAGAGAATGATGAAAAACTTCTTTTCTGTTTTTTTTCGTCAATAAAAACACAGTTGTTCATTGAATTACATTTTCAGATGTGTATTGACATTGTCAGAGAGGAGAGCCCCGTAAACTGAAATCTCAACATCAGACATTCCACTTTATTGCACACGTATCAAACATAGACATTTCCAACGAATTTCTGCCTTTATGATCCAGTATTTACTTCATTACTTTCTAATGTTCTCAAATGCAATGTTCAGACATTTTTTAAATAATCTTTCATTAAACAAGTGAACAATCACTGGACTCTATACTCTTTGTGCATATTGAGTGACATCTCTCGATTGTTGAGCTTCCTTGGACAATTTCTTTAAATCTCATAGGTCCATTCAAATTTTACACCTTTGATTTAATGTGGATAAAATGGTTGGACATAGTACTGTCTCTTATACACATCTAGATGTGTATAAGAGACAGGCGCATGCTACTGAGTACTGGAAATACGTTTCCTCAGATATGTTGAGATCTCGAGTATAATACGACAAGTACAGTTCGCNCACGACGTCACGCTATCGAGCGACCGATCGATCGCGCACAACCTACAAGCGAGCAACGCACGAGCAACCCACCTCTCTTGCCATCAGTCAACATCCCACATCACATCACCTCCACATCAAGCAGCCACGACATGTCGGCTGTCTCTGCAGAACTCGTCCGAGGAGTCAACATCCAATCTGATTTAGTACTCTCATCATTCGGCTAGTCAGCCGACAACTTCCCCTTCAGCTTGTACCAGGAGAGAACTGGTGGAATTATTCTCAACCTGAAGGTTATCTCGTGAGGGCATCGATACGCTGTTGAATCGCCACGTGATATGCGGTCAATTCAACTTCAACTGCACATCAACTCAAAACCATCACTACGACATCGACCCAAAGCCATCCAAGCTGAATCTTTGACGGAACGGATTCGTCTCACCACATCACAGTGTATCATCGGAATTTCAGCTTCGTATTATTTCATTATTTTCAACGTTATTTTTCATATCATTAAATTGTTTGTTGGCAGTCCAGGGTTTAAACACACCTCATCTACCCTCCTCATGTTCTTTAATTTTTCCTGTACATTTATGGTTCTTCGAACCCGAACCGCATCCTACGTGTATAGGAATTTTCAATTGAAATTGTCTGTTCATACATATTTGGAACATGAAAGAAGGGCAAACAGTCGAAGTATGTAATTGTATTATATATTCTACCGTCATTTTCCAGTGTTGCTACATATTCCAGGCCACATTTTTAAGAATCCCTGACTAATCTTTGAAAATTTTAAGTGGTTTAAAATTTCTTTAGGTAGTTTTTTGATGTTATATATAAATTGGAAAGGATGAAGAAGTGACTTTGGAGAATGGTGCGACTCTCATATCACAAAAGAATTCCGTTCAATTCAAACCTTAAAATTAATTCTCGTATGAGATCTCGTTCTTGTTGGGTTCCTTCATACACTCGGAGCGATGCAACCCGCTACAGTCATTTGCGCCGACTCAAATCTGGACTTCCTTTCAGGCTCGGTAGATATATTTGCTTGGTTGCGCCATCATTTCGTCGCTCTCTCTCTCTCTCTCTCTGAGGAGTAGGAGGAGTGGATGGTGGCCACTGCGTTTGCCGTTTCCACTCCTGACACTTTGATGAATTGCCCGCCACTCGCCACACCTCTGCGGAGAGTGGCCGCGAGGCAACCGCCCCCAACCGTCCTCCGACGCCCTCCACCTTCTTCAGCCAACACGACCTCAACCTCCACCCCTCACTTCACACGTTCCCTTAGTCTGCATGAAGACACTAGTGACAAGGGCTCTTCTTACAACTGACTGGTTTGGTATTTGATCGCATTTTCACGAATTCTCAACATTCGGTGCTGTATCTCCTAAAACTTTTTCCTTGAAATATCTATACACCATAAATTTGTTTGTTTGTTCGGGTTCCATTGGCATGGATCCGTGTTGCAAAGAAATCATGTACAAAAAATATGTCGAAGTTTTTATTTCAAAGAAAATCGCTTATATCGTGTTATAAGCGTATCACGTCTTAATAACTAACTTTTTACATCTTAAACGTGCTTATACTTGTGCAAAATATTTTTGAAACTACGTAGATGAATCACGTACTGTAGTTGAGATTTATTACCGTTTCTGTAGTACGTTTTGAATTTTGTCAACTTGCTCACATACACGACAATAGATAAATATACATGTATTTTATTGGTTGCAAGCACTTGAGTTGGGATAGAATCTTTGTTTATTCTTGATGAGAATAATTACACGTACGAGTTATATATAAAAGGTTAATATTTCTAATCCCTTGTTCTCAATATGACAAAAATGTCTGAGAACGGATGCTTCAAGACATGAATTTTGAGGACTCGTTTCTGGACATTCGGTAAATTATAGACAATTTGTTTTTTAGATTTAGAGTTATGTTGATAACTGAACGTGCGTTAAACTTGTGTACAAACATATCATGAAGAATCATGACGCAGATTTCTACCGTGATGCCGAGCCACCTCTAAGAGTATTTAAATGTTTGGTGTGTACATATTTGACTATTTTTTGTGGTATACTTCGTATATAAATTTTATATTCAACATAATATTTAAAAAATAATTTAGTTATTTGGACAATATATTGTTATTATTAGTTTCTGTTCAACATTTATAACCCCTAATCGTTTCTTTTCCCTTGAGATAACGTTTTCTTTTTATGCAATTACACAGTACCCTTTCATACGCATACCGCCCCTTTGCTTTTGTGGAGAGTGCAGATGAAGTAAAATAAGGAAATCTAAGAAACGCTACTCGTGTAGCTGATTATTCCACGCCGATAGCCCGCAGCGTGGCGCGGGTATTCCCCATTTAATCATTTCAGATGATTTTGCAATTGTTCGTGTTAATTGGTACCGAACACTTTCTATGATTTGTGGGGTTTAAAACGTTTGTGGGAGTAATGAACAAAAATAAAATTTGTCCTGAATGTAAGGCATCACAATTTCAATAAGGATTTTCAAAATATCATTTTCTTTCCACACATGTTTTCAATCATATTAATTTTTGGGACCAGCAGACCTTAAAATTTAAATAATAATTAATCATGATATATAATAAAATATTTGGTACAGTTTTTTAGTAACATTATGTTTCTTTTCTTATGTGTTAATTATAATGTTTGGAACGAAAAGAGATTCAAATGCTGTTGATGTTTTGATTTTCTTATAAAATTATTCATTAAACGTTTTATCAATTTTTTTCTACGTTAAATTTATTAAGTGAGAGAAAATAAAATTACCAAGTGAAAGAAATTTTTACCAAAATACTAAGGTGTATTTTGCGAAAAAGGNAAGTGAAAGAAATTTTTACCAAAATACTAAGGTGTATTTTGCGAAAAAGGAAGGATTTAAGAGAAACTTCCTCTAAATGAAGATCCAGAACAGTAGCCGTTTATCAGCATTCCTGTCTTCGCATTTCGCGACATCTTGTAATTTCCTTTGTTCCTGTCACGTTTGTGATGGTTTTAATGTATGGCGTTCAGCGACAAAAGGAGTTTCTTTATGTCAGTTAAACTTAGTTAACGCATTAGAGATAGGTGGATTGTATTAAAGGAGTCAGCGTGTCTCAGATGTTTACCCTCGTGAACGTCATGGGCATTTTCGGGGTCTGTTTAGGAACAGTGTATTAATGGAATATCAAGATGTTGAGAGTATTTTAGTAACGATGAATATTCTTGTTTAAGCACATATTTGTGAGCTCTCTTTCATTTTAATGCCACACAATAATTGAATTTTTATTGCATGTTGCTAGTATTTTTTTCACAGTTATGTCATCGAGAATCATAAAAATCCGTAGTAAAATTTTACCACTTTCATTTTGAAAATGTTTGAAACTAAATTTGACGGACTTCTTTTGAAATATTTTGCTATTAGGTGAAGTGATACGAATAATTTAAGTAAATTTGATCACTGTACGTGTGCTTGTGTTAAGAACCTCAACAATATTTTTTCCAACAGCTTAGTAGATACAATATATTCTTTATATACTGCATTTACAAGAAATACCAATGTACCATTTTACGTGTAATTAGATCTCATGAAATTAGTAGGTGACGCTCACGTGTTCATAACAAAACAAACAATGATGAGTGTTGAATTGGCGAGTACTTAATGAAATTAACTTTATGTTCTGTAACGATCCAGAACTTGTGTCTGGATTAATCGCGAAACATGGTTGGAGTAGATCACCACTCTTTTGGAAAGCGCCCCTGCGAAAGCAACCAGCAAACCATGAGTACAGATATGAGATGCGGGTTGCATAATTACCCCCTTCGAGCACCTTCCAGTTTGAACACAGCGCTTTTCAACAGAACGGCGAAGCGACAGCACTTTTTGCGGAAGTCAGACAATGTATTGATAAGATCATAATATATATTTACACAGTCAAAGTGGTATTAGATGAATCCAAGCGAATTATTCTCAGTAACAAATACGGTAATTAATTGAGATTGGAATAATGTCGACATCTAGTACATTCCGTGACAAAAACCACTTACCTCGGTTAAATAACCCACAACATTTTTGTGATCAACGTTCAAGGAATGGTTGAAATAAAACTTTCAAGGTTTAAATCATAGCGACCTTTTATATACAATCAATCATTGTATTAAGAACACAACTCTTCAGTCAGAGTTTTGACCCTTATCAGGTATGTAAATAGGGTAGTATTCTAGAAATATTACCTGAGTGAAGTTGCAATTATTTTTAATACGCCACAACAGAAAAATAGTCCCCATTTACAAAAACATCGTAGTATCGATAAATAGATAAATAAATACCCGATATTTTATCCGCACCCTAACATAAGTTTAAATTCCCATCTGTGTTTTTTATGTAGTATTTCAGAGACGTAGCGTAATAAATTTCCTTGTCTAATATCCTGATATTTTCTCTATCCATCAAATGGTCCTTATCTATGAAGTAGTTTGTTATAACATATGGTTCTACAGGGTTTAATTTCCTTTGGTCTATTCGTAATATATTTCAGAGGCAACAGCTTTGAGAAAATCAGTTATTTTATTATATTAAATGTTAAGTCTGTTTTTGTAGTTTATGATCTTTATTTAAATTTTTGTGTTTATCTGATGAACTTTTGAAAGTACTCCATTTGCAGAAGGTCAGCATTTCTCATCAATCCATCTCGTGTTTCGACCAGTGTAGTGCATATTGAGTCAATTTGTATAAATGAGCGCGAAAAAAGGAACAGACAGCGTGACAGGGTGGAGTACGAGACGGATGTATGCGGTTGGTTCGATCTGTGAACCGAAGGTGCGCCGTTGCAGTAGCGACGGCAGCGGCGGTGGCAGCGATGGCGGCAGGGGCGGAGGCGGTAGCCCTCCCTATCACAGTTCACGCGTCGCTGGCCACGAGGCTCAGTTCGCCTTGTCGGCGATAGGCAGCGCGCGCAGCGGCCGCCATCGCTCACATGACGCATGCACCTCCCATTCCTCCGAGTGGAAGGTAGGGTTTGGGGATTCCTCGCCCTCCCACCCCGCTTGCCCGCCCGAGCGACTGTTCGTTTTGCGCAGGAGATGTGGCGCCGTGCTTTGATTTCGAAATGAAACACGTTGGGAAGAGGGAAACGTAAGACGCATTTGTATTCTCTGCTGAGTCGACTGAAGGATTTGCTTCATGTTTATCGTGGTAATTGACTCACACGATATTCATAGGTGACGCGAAAGAATGTTTAAAAAATATAATTCATTTTTACATTTAATACATTTAACTCATTCCCATTCAATGGTTATCTCACAGGCCATGAATCGAGTACTACGCCAATGCAATAAATTACACAGATTTGCTAATGTCGCTGAGACTATCATGGGTCTCCAACCAAGACACATTCCATATAAATGTTTTCTCCCATGACTCGCAATGTGGAAAGACATTTGTTTCAGTGCACGCCATCGCGCATATAGTATGGAAAACGGGCATAAGAAAATAAAGGAAGAAACCCACAGCAATCATTGCTAATGTGATCACCTTAATATGAGGCAAAAATGAGAACAATTATGATCAGAACTCGATGGTATTGTTTGAAAATGAAAAACAATAGCGATATGGAACGGTTCAATAATCGAAATTAGCTTAACTATCGAAGTTACCATCATATTAATTCAATACATATTTCTTCCGTGTTCCTACACGTGGAGAAATATGTGATAACTTCTCTGGATGGGATCACTTGTAAGGTCTGGAAGGAAATGATTTAGTGGAAGGCGAACGGGTGGTGTAGAGGATAACACTTCTGCGATCAAAGCGGGAGTCCCGAGCTCGATTACAGACTCGTCGACGTTTTCATCTGAACGAAAGTTATCACATCTTAATTCAATGTCTTTAAACTAGAAAAAACTTTTATGTGGCTCGTGTACTAAATAAATATTTTTATTCCGACTTTTTGACATATTTTTAGCAGTGGGAAGAAGGATGCTCATATTGACAAACATAATGCATTTATTATGATTTACATGTAATATAACAATACTACCAATTACATTTTCTATAGAAATTTCTGTGGTGTTTTGAAAAAAATTATGATATACATGTATGAAATGGACGTGTCATTATCACGTACGTTATTGTCAGACGAGATTATAAGTGATTGGGAACTTTTTGAGTGAAATATTTGTTTCGGTTTTATTGATCAATGTTGCTTCCAAGAATACCCATTATTGCAATTACATCCTAATTGAGCTTCCATATTCAGTGAAGAAAAATGCTCATTTAGTTCTTCATTCTACAAATGCCATCACCAATATGAATATTTTTCAAAACCTCAAAAAATCTCATACTTTGTGACACTCGTAAAGAGACCTCTGTGGCTTTATTTGTTTCGAGGAAATCTTATGAACATTCAATCAGTGTTTCGTCCTTTCTAATTACATTGCGGGAAGTAGTTACAACCCTAGACATTGTCATTCGCTTTTGTTGTCCGTTGGACCATACGTCGGTACTCGCTTCTCAAAAGTTAAAAACAAAGCAGCTTCGATTTTTCATCCAGAGTAATGACAATGGGTTTCTTTCTTTTGTGTGACTAATGGCATATTGTGATGTAACACACAATGAACAAAGATAATTTTTTCTAGTATTTCTCCATCAACCTCCGAGTAATTTCCCTCACATATAGAACTACATAATAAACACCCAACGAAACAATTTCTTTTGCCTTCTCTCGAGTGGCGGGAAGATTTTATAAAATCAATCAGAAAAGTTTACCATTGATTTAGAAAGAAAAATTGTAAGTGTGTGTGTGTGTGAAATACGGTATGAATTCTAGTATGGAAATAGGAATGAGAATAGGGTTGTCTTGGTTCAATTCATTAACTATTATGGTAATCCAAAACCGATAAATGTAAAAAAAAATTGCTATGAAATAGAAACTCATCAGAGACTTGTTTAATACCACAAATTTTATTACAAGTTCATTATGTCCAAGGATCTAGAATGACGTATGTTTCAAATAGAGTAATATTTCAGTCAAAATTTTCATCATACTTGAGTGAACATGGGACAGATTGAAGCTTGAAGTAAGAAAGGAAACCACTAACAAAATTTCACAGTCAGAGTTTAGACACTACTATACATAAACTTTTCTAATAAAAATTTCAATCTTCGACACATTGAGAGTTTATTCAGAGAAGTATGAGAAATATGACAGCAAGTAATGTGAAATATAACTATTATACATTCAATTGATTCAAAATTTAAATAAATATAGCGTAAACCAAAATTATCGGGTAATGAGGGGCTTGTTGTAACAGGGGAAGGTAGTAACACGGCCTTTTCACCATAAATTTAAATTTCATAAAATTATTTTACCTCAACCCTACTTTCATATCGTGCTACATCATGTTGTCTTGGCCAGAGTTCCGCCATGCAGTGAAGGGAGTGGATGCTTGCACACGCTTCATTTTGGCCAGGTAATGTAAAAATTTACGTTCCTAAAATTTTGATCTTTGTAATTGTTTGTATGTATATCGTTTGGCCAACTAATGACCACGAATGACAAGTGCCAGTAAGGATCAATTTTTGTGAGAGTTTACTCACCAGAGACATCGTGAATTTTACCGAGATCGGAGGAACAGCGTCTAGATAGGATCCAGATTGCTGTTTTCGAGTATTACAACTGCGGTTGTTAGCCGCAGAGGGTGAACTTTTAATACATCACAGCTATTTAAACTGAGACATGGAAATGAAAAGCTACAAATGTTATCTTTTCCCACTTGGGAATGGAACCCGGGATGACTTGGTGACAAGCGATCACGCTGACACCGTAGCCACGGAGGGGACTCTTCGTAATTATTACGATTTTTTTTGTAGTTTATTCACATTCAAATTTACCTCCCTTTGATGATGTAAAGAGGTTTTTACGATCAGTAAGTTCATTTTATAGGTAACATCATAAATGTGAAAAATTATTCTATGGGGTTATTTGTAACAAAATCTTGTGGCCAGTTATAACACCATTTATTGAGATCATCGTCAGGGCTACGAGATAAAAAATTGGAATTCAATCAGCATATTGTATGCACAGATCACATGTAGAAAGTAATAAAATGAATGAACACTAAACATTATGTACCTAAATTGACTCGTTACGACGTAATATCACTCCACACTCTCCTTACACTTAAACCATGATACAAATAGCTAACGTACTAACCTGAAAATGGCACGTCAGCGTATTGAAAACGTAAATGTGGTTTTATTTGGCCTACATGCAAGAAAACCATTCCTCTATGTAAAAGAATATTCTTACATTTAATGAACAAATATAGAAGAGAATATTTAAATCAACCAAACAAATCTACACAGTCCGAAGTTGCCGTAGTCGATCTACCCACAATAATTTATCAACATTTGTTTCCGATATCAATAGAATTTTTCAACTGAGTCGTAAAATATATTATGAATTAGGTAATTTTTCCGGTTACAACTTAATTAATAAGGTATTAAAGGAATTTATTGATTTGTGATTGGAGGCCCCTCCCACGTAAACCTCTGAACTCGACCAACGCACTTAAAACGATGCGTCGCTGCACCGTCCACGTTCCGTCCCTGGAGCGCGCGTGTCACACGCAACTGTGCGTCTCGTGCGTGCACTCCACTCCGCTTCGTTTTCGTGCGTGCGTGCGTAGCAAAGTTGTGCTCGAGGCGTCACCTTCTTTCCCTTTTCTCTTTTCCCTTACGCATCTCTCGCGCTTCTGAACTCGTTGAGGAGAGTAATGTGTTCCGTGATCGCCGCGACGTTTCCCTTTGCATTTCCTTTTCCAGATTTCTCTTTTTCGTTTGTTGCCGGGTTTCGTGTGAGTAATGAAAATGCGCCTCTGAATGAAAAGGATTGTCCCCCGGATTACGATTAGACAGCCGCTTCTTTTGTATTGAGGAAGAAGGAGCGGGCGAATGTATGCTTCCGCATGCAAATACAAAGGAGAGATTTATTTCGTGGTTGTCCAACTCGATGCGTGTTTCCTCAATCTATTTAGATTTGCTTCTTCTTTTTACGAAACATTTCTTTAGTATAATGACGAGGATATGGACTTTAAATAATACTAATAAATATAAAAATCCGACGCTGTTGACCCCTAGTTAATTTAATTTCAAGTTCTTAGGATTCGGTCACAAAAAAAAAATTTCTCTTCAAATTTGCCAATGTTTCGATGTACAAGAAAATTACAAACAAATATTACACATTATGTCACATACTGAAATTAATAATAATAAACTTTTATTTCGTGGTTAGGCTTAAGCCATGAGCCTGCTCTTCCACCTTACAACCGTAAAAAAATAATACATGCTAATAAAACATATATAACAATACATACATGAATAACAATACATTTATATATAACAATACATACATTAACATATTCATAAACATATACATAAATTATACTACGAAAAGAGAGTACTGTATAATTACTCTACTCTGGGGTATCAAACTAGGGATCATCCCGGTATTAATCTTAAGCAATTGACGAAAACCCCCCAAAAAAGAACNTACGAAAAGGGAGTATTGTATAATTACTCTACTCTGGGGTATCAAACTAGGGATCATCCCGGTATTAATCTTAAGCAATTGACGAAAACCCCCCAAAAAAGAACTCAATTAGGATGATGGCTGAAGACCGAACAAATATTAGATAATATACTACAAAGTGTGTGATACATAATAATTAAATTAAATAAAATACAAAATACATCGTTTACAGTACAATATTACGACACATAATGAAAATACGGTTGGCCTAATTAAAATCATATCAAACGAACAACTGTGACGTATGACCGGTCAACTAAATATTTACAAAAAAATTAAGAAGTTAAAATTTTTATGGATGCGTGAGGATGACGAAGAGCCAAGCAAGAGAGCTCTACAATGGAATCCACAAGGTCAACGAAGAAGACAGAGACCTCAGACTACATGGAGAGGAAGTGAGCGACGCAGTTATTGGAGTGACTTGCAAAACCGTTGCCAAAGAAAGAAACTAGTGGAAAAGACTTCCACAAAACCTAAATAGGAATAATCGATATTATTATTATTATTATTAAAGTTACTATTATTATTCCTACACGCAATATACTTTAAATATATTATTAATATTTGTTTTTGGACTAATTTTTTTGTAATAGACTTTTATATGTTTTTATTATAATACATCATTTTCTTCGTTTTAATTGTTTTCAGTCATACAGTTTTTATAACTGCAAATTTGGTGAGGCTTTCACGTTAATGTCTATTTTAATGGGTACGAAAATGAACTTCGTACCATTTTCTTCGAATCATAAACTTTTAATTGAAAATACTTATGATTTTAATGAAAATGTATTACAGTATCGTGTAATGATTTTTTGCGTGTGGAGATATAAAAGATTTGAATGTAAAATTTGATGATCTGTTGGAGATATGTAAATGAGATAATGATGTAACGAGTCATATGCTTCATTTCCACAGATTCAGATATCGAATAATTGTCAATAAAAGTGGAACAAATGCAGATTGATTCTGGGAATCGCAGTTATATTTCGGTGAAAAAGTTCCAAATTAATGCTGGTGGTGTATTATACGATATTATTTCTACAAATAATATGCCCTGAATTAAACTTATTTCAAAATTAGAAAAATTTCAATTTTTGTCTTGTTTACGTACAGTTTTTCATTGATTCGTTATTTCTCCTTAGGTCTTCTTACTTGTGACAATGAACCACAAAGAAATTACTGACTTTTGATAGTTGTTAGAACTTACGTTCACGGTTTCTTGAACATATTTTTTAGATTGAAAAAATTAATCTATCTCATATTCTACATGAAAATTTGAATGTTTTCTTTTATGTAGCAAGTCTATTTTATTTACCTGAGAAATGTCGCAGATAATCCTTCCCCCCACATCTTCCAGTTGTAGAAACGTTTTGCTCGGGTTCGTATTTAGCATAAAAAAATTAATCAGAAAAAATCAAAACAGTTCTGAATAGTACGTAATACTATGCAATGGAGTATAACGGAACTATCGTATAACCGTACGAATTTGTTTATTGCTTAACACACTTGACAGTGATTTCATTTGACTGTAATCAAGAAGTCAAGTTACTCGTATATCGTTTTAAAATAAATGAGCCAAGTAGCGTCTTTTCTTGACGCAGACATTAAATGCTGTTATCTCGGAAAGAAAAGGTGAAAGATGAAATAATGGGAAATCGCCGATGCATCTTCTAATGATTTGCTCCGTTTGGTCACGCAGAAAAGAAACGAAAAATCTAGCGGGGACATTTGCTTATAAAGTATATGATTATAATTATTGGAATTTTTTTTACAAATTTAATAAAACATGGTAATTACACGATAATACAATATATTTCTTACAAATAAACAAGAATGTAAACACCCCGACGAACTCTCCCTAGTTCACCATATGTTCACCGTATCTTGTGATCATGAAGGAGTGTTGATCCATGGAGCAAGGCATTAACCCTACCACCGCTCGCACGCACTACCGTCTTATCCCGCGTAGCATCGAGAACGTTGCCTTCGTTTGCCGAAGGTCAGGGTGTAGCTCCGCAGGATCACAAGATAAGCTGAGACATGTAGAACTTCCTGTCGTGAAACAGTTCTGTCCACTTGTTATCCAGATTTTTCTGTCGGGGGAGCGTAATGCTTCGGGTGCGCAGTACATCCTTAAGGTAAGACGGCTTGTCTGAGATACATGTCAATTTGTATGAGCTAGTGTCTTATAATTACTCTTTCACATGTTGCGTGACAGGACCTCGGACAAATCCTGATACATTTCGTATGAGCTTCATTCAGGATATATAAGTATGTATCCCCATCCTGGCCCGGGTTTTACTCCGGTTTTCCTTCGGGTAGAGGCTGATTTCTTATACAGGTTCTCTAGGCTTTGTCTAGGGGCATGATTAATGTAATAATAAGACGTGAATTTAGTGTTATTTCAATTCTTAAACACTATACTCAGAATAATCTATAGTTCGATAATAATTTGTACATATAATTTTTTGCGTTAAATTACAAACACATTGATATTCTTTAGTATTATAACTCGCAGCTAACTTTTTATCTTATCTAGGAATTTTGCTGAATTTTTTGAATCCGCCTCCGTCTTAGGTCCCTTGATCGGAATTGATGGGATGATCCCTTGCTTGCTTCCGGAGAGTAAATTAGTTTGTTGTCCTCCACGTGGTCATACGCAGTTTGTACTGTTTTTTGACAATAAATTTATTAAATTTATTATCATACTAGTCGCAAACGTGAATGCGCATGCCCAGAGAACATAGTCATGTTTGTTTTCATTCTAACTGTGCTTTTGTAGGTTATATCATTGTTGTCATACGTATTTCACATAATCTCTTGATTCCTGAAATCTGGAGTGTTGAGTAGTGTATATTATATTTTAAAGAGGCTTGTATAAGTACTTAATTTCCGAGTATAGAATTCCACCAAGCGATGTTTTTAAACGTTGCCAAATTTTGGGAGCTGACAGCCAACGCACCTTGAGAATCGTTCTCCATATAAGAATATGTCAACCACGAAAAACATCGTCTCCGCGGCCACATAATATTAATTATCTTTTTAATAGCGTCATATTGTAAGCTATCAGCCTGACCTCAGCCCTCGGAAGACCAGAACCCGATTTTTGTTATCGTTCACGCTTGGGATGGTTACCGTGAGTCAAAAAATCATTTCATGTAATAAATAATAATAAATTTTACTGTCCATAATGCGGTTATAAACTGCGTATGACCGCGGGAAAGACAAACTAATTTACTCTCCGGAAGCAAGCAAGGAAAAATCCCGTCAATTCTTACCCTGAAGAGAGGCCTGTTTAAGCGTAAGGTCTCTTCCGTCATTTCATCTAAATGTAAAGACACAATGAAATTTAAAAAATTATACATATTAATAAATCTTACATCAAATACACTAAAAATAAATACAAATTAATTGTTCATTCTAAAACATATTACAAACTTAGATACTACAGTATTAGAATCATACTAAAATTAAACATTTGATTATATTACATATCTAAATACATTATTAGGAAAATACAACGTAAGAATGAAAGATAATGCCTGAAAATACATAAGCGAACTATAAAAAACTAATATTTTTAATTAAATGATATGTCATAGTATGCATATCAATGTATTTGTATAGTTACTGAAATAATATTCCTATTTAACACTAACTCACGATTACAATAGTAGATAGTAAACACAGTGATAATTCTTTTTAGAAAACGCCTACATTTGAGTTTATTTTCACTATTCATACTACAGTATCAAAAAAAATTCTACAACCATTTATTCAGTTTAACGTAGTTGGAATTAAACTTTTAGTAAGAAAAATAACTGTTTTTTAGTGATCGCGATTACCCTTGTTGTTTATAGACAAATATTACCATGAAATACTTTCCCTAAGATAGGTAAAAAATCTGGGAAAAAACGTTTGTTACTCACCAATACAGATCTTAAAATCGTTATACTCCACATTTATAATATCAGATCTGTTCTTAAGCACTGTTTTAAAAAATATTGCATTATCATATTTATTCCCGTATTTTGTGAAGCAAATAGTAGAACATAGAGTATATTTCTGAGGTGCGTAGATCATTCAGGAATTCTTGGCAAGAGTATTCATGCTATTCGGAATTTTATCTTTATTTGGAATAATTATTAGAGTTACTCGGAGGTGAACTAACTATTTTATTTCCCGGAAAAATAACACTTTCCTATTGAAACAGTATAAACTTTGGTATTTTAATGGAATTATTCTTTTGAAACATTTTATGTGTAACTAACTCTTATAACATTTTCGTTCATTCAATTTTATCATTACATTTTTTGCCATGTGGTTTTTATCTCCCACATACATATTGTCAACCTCAACCACTCCAAAAATACGTCAAATTTTTCCAATATAGTGCCTGGAAAATAGGAGAAAACCATCTCGCCCCGGGTATAGAGTGATCAAAGCTATCATACTACATGACATGTATAAACTACCTCTCAGACACAAAAAGCATCTCCGTAGTATGGCATTTGGGGATAGTTTTCGTCACTCAAATATGTGAGACTGAGATAAGAAAAAAAACAGGGATTGATTATATTTCTTAGCACAGAATCAAAATATTTATAAACCGACCTTTACTTTATATTTTCATCTTAAGAATGCATATATAGAAATCATATCATCTTATATTTGCCTGTTTATAACGTTTATTTTATGTATATCTCCTTATTTCCTTTTTCCTTTATGTATTACGCCATTTTTTCGTATCTCTCGATTAAAGAAATTAATATATCTTGCTGATATCTAAAAAAAAAATGATTTAATTCGGCATCATCGTTATTTGCGTCTGACGCCTTAAAATTATGGTAAAAATAGTCTTTTCATACAAAAATTGTTTCATAAAGTTTTTAATGTTAAGTCAAGGCGTGTGACATTAAAATTAAGACGGAAAATGTTGAATTGAAAATGGGCGATAAATTAAAATTGTACATTTTCATTTCATTCCAAGATTCTGTTTTGTTTTTTCTGAGGATTGTTGATGAGAGAACGTAGATATTAAGAAATTCGTATGGTATCAACCTAAATTCAAAAGCATACGCAAATAAAAGTTCAAAACTATTACTTTCAGGACTTGCATTTATGTAAGAAATATTTCAATAAAAATGCGAGTGATTTATAAAAAGTTTTTTCTTGTCTATCTTCAACCTTTCGTTTTTCCTCATAACGTAGCATCATTTTTTATCGCATCCATTCCGACTGTCTCTATTGTCATCTGTCAGCGACTGTCAACTGTCTCATTGTGGAAGAGTACACCCTCCGTCATTCTTGCGGCAACTCCGCGACGAAAAACAATTCTACCAAGCGATTTCTTCTTGAGCTGAGCCATTCCTCACACAACAACCTTAACTTTGAAAGCCACTCAGCTCCTCCGGTTATCTTCAGGTCCTTCCGATTTTGCAAGCGCTGCTACTGGCGCCCGCCGGTTCGCGTTCTTCGCATTTGCATGTGAATGGTGTCAAACGCAGACAAGAGGAAGGAACTGGAGTGACGGCCGGCGAGGCGCAGCGCAGCGCAGCCGAGGACCAGCGCTTCTGCAGTGGGTCGGCCGACCATGACGCTCCTGGCGGCGGAACGGCGATTCATTATCGCAGCGGCGATAATAAATGTCCGGACCTATCACTCAGTGACTTTCATCTGTGTGGGACGGGGCTGTTACGACGACGACGATGTTTCCCTCGTCTGGGCAATATCTCTTAGCACATATCATACGATGGTCAGATTGGTTCCACATCATCGATCAGCACCGACGTTGTTCACATGTTAATGGATCGCGTCATCTTGTGAGTTTGCGAAATCAAACATCGTACTGCTATGTACATAGATAAATCTTTCCTCGAATATATTCATGTAAGAGTAGTACTTAATCAATAGGGTTGCGTCCGAAACGTGACCGTTACTTCCGTGCACTTATCCGTCGCTTGTGTAAAAGTGTCCCGATTGCCATATTTAATTAGTGAGGGATATTCCAAATATTAAACAATCGTCGTCAACTTCTAAAAAGCTGTCACCACCACTAAAACTTCTGCTTCCGTTCTTATCATCTCTTCCTAATACGTTCGTGACAAGTACCCTGATAACTTACAGAGATATGAAAAGTCGTGTCGGCGGAAAAAATAGAAACAAACAAGTACATAATTTATACTATCTATTTTATAAATTATTTATTTTGTTGGAAAATGTTTGTTATTTATATGTACCAAAAAATATAAACCATAACCATTATAGCTATGTGGCAACACCACCTGCACCACAAATAGCTACAAAAAGAATTGTACGTCCATCTCCGTTTTCTGGACCCCTCAATACAATCTTGTCACTATTTCCGTCACCACCATAACCACATAACCAGAACCTGCGTCTCAACCGCATACACCTCTTTCGTCGCCTGACAGACAAATCGTCGGCTGCTTTGATGTATCGTGCTATTCAATATCCGACCGTTGCCTGCGAGGTCCGTCTCCGAAGAAATAACTTTAGCGCGCATCGTGGACGGGACTCGATGGTTCCCGAGAGTATGTCTCCTTTCGAGCACGCTCAAGGGCTGTACAATGTACTGCTCTTCACAGCGCGATAGAATATAGTCTTTTCTGAAATTTCCATATCTTTTTTGCCCACTCATCGACCGGATAAAATAAGCTTAGTTTCGTTCATCTAGCTTTCATGCGTACCACTTTCTACACGAGTGTGAACTAATGGCGTTTTCCATTTAAGTCTCTGAATGTGCATTGGTGCACCGCGAGTGCAAAAATGTTGTTCCATTTGGCAAAGAAGTTGCACCAGTGCCGGGGTAAGATTGTTCCATTTGTTTTTCGAGGCGCCCTTTCCGCGCACTCAGAACAACTACGGATTTGCTCTGAATAGTTTCTCAGTGGAGGGACTGCACTGGGCGTCGTTGAGCCTAGGTGAACCTGTGATTAACGCAACCGTGTTCAATGCTATGAGATTATTGCAAATATTATCTTCATCTGAAATTCAGATGAACGCACATTAAGAGTAGTACGTGGATTTAGTCCTTCCCAAAAGATAGAAGATTACTAAGACCATAGATTACGTTTCGCTAATCCATCTACATGATTAGGAACAGGTAGTATTTGGATTATGTATACATGAAGACGAAAAGGCTCTTTGTTGATATATTAGTAGTTGTTTATTGTTATTTTTCAATTATTTCTTTCTTTGACTAAGAAACCATTCTCGAATCGTGCAGCAAAGACGTTCCATTTACGTGCTACACTCTCCCAGAGTAGAGGGTAATTCGCGCGGAACAATGACTTTTTTTGTCCAGGTCTAATGCAGACACAGAGTAAATGAAATACGCCATAACATATGTTTTATTTTTATTCCGATAGTGAATCAATGTTTTTAGAAAAGTACCCGCGCTTCTCCTCTCCGCCAAAGGCTACTACTATAGGCGATGCGCGCAGACAAACCGTCTGCAGTAGGTTTTGCGAGAGCTTACTCACGATTTCCACCGTTTTAAATAGATTTATATTTTTAAAAACGAATATTTTTAACACAGCATTTCAAATGTTTGTGGAATTTTCATGTACCGGATTCATTATTAATTTTAATAGGGACTTATTGTAATGACATTTAATCCTTCGGTGATATAAAGGTAATTGGATGCAACTTTCAATAACTCGTTTAATACTGATGGAAGCCAATTTGAACGTGTAAATGAAAAATAATATAAGTAGATTCCAATGCTTATATTCTTGTTTCACCGAAATTTTATTTCCACATTTCATGTTGGTGTAATTATTCTGTGTAAAATCACTGTGTATTTGATAGGTGGATGATCGAAACAGACAAAAAAGTTAAAATGCTTGTTGGATATATCGTTCTCGTAAAATTAAAAAGCAAAATGATTTTTGTTGTACTAGTTTCGCAATTTTTACCTAGGTTTCTCTTTTGTAACATGTGGAAATTCTATTCAAATTATTTGGTTTCTTCATTAGCAAAACATTAGTAAATTCGATATACTTCCATACGTGTATTGAGGAAGAAAATTAGCATCATTTTGTGTTGGTCATCTTTTTTTATTACTCTTTAGTATTTCACTTTGAAAGCATATAAGATAAGATCTTTCAAACTTTTATCACACATCCTGTCGGAACCTCGTAGCGTGAAGTTCTCTTTGTTACATTTCATATACTTTATTTAATACTGTATGTAATCCTGGATTCGCAGCACTGTAACACATTATTACGTAGATCCATTTGGACAAAGAAAAAAGTGATATGAAATAAAAACTATTCAATATGTCCGAAGTTGTTTTTGTTTTCTCATCATTCGTAATATGTGAAAT
The DNA here is from genome assembly GCA_002313205.1 of Laupala kohalensis. Classification (NCBI taxonomy): domain Eukaryota; kingdom Metazoa; phylum Arthropoda; class Insecta; order Orthoptera; family Trigonidiidae; genus Laupala; species Laupala kohalensis. The sequence goes on from NNCF01127031.1 coordinate 61,209, forward strand.
GTCATTGGTGAAATTAATCCATGAATTTTATTTTGTTAGATATTATCGTTGGGAAAAAGGACAAATTAAATTTCAACGTCCATGAAGATTTTACTTCCCCACATGTATTTTATAGAAAAGAGTTATGTACTGATAGCCACAAAAGAAAGATTGTAGTATCTTGTGATTGCTGAGCTGTAACATCTTGTGATTAAGAGCAATTATTAAGAGAGAGAGAAGTGTAAAATAGATTGTAACTCTCAAATTGAAGAGGCACAAATAAAAAAAAAGTATTACAGAAATCATTTCAGAATTTGGAGTGGAGTTAAAACCCACTGTCTCATCCTCGATTTCCTTCCAGTCCTTCCATACACCTTCTTACCATTCGAGTCCACGCCTGTGTCGCGCCTCCACCACCCCTGTTGCTCTCATCGTTACCACCCTCTCCTTCCCGTTTCATCCCCTTCGCTGCTCAACACTCCTAGTCCTTTCAGAAGGAAGTGGTCCGCGGCATGGAGGCATTTCCGGTTCCTCCGGCGCTGCTTGGCGTTGTGCATAAGGATGAAGATGGGAAGTCGTTCGGTAGGAGGATACTCTCACCACGAGGAGAAGAAAAGAGAGAGAGAGAGGTATATAGAAACGAATGGGAGGAAAAAACACGTGGTGCAAAGTGCTACGCACTCCAAGGACTGATCGCACTGGAAGCTCTTAAGAGCTTTCGTGGAATGTCCCTCGTATTTTTGAGATAATGATACAGGTTTGTCGGCACCCAAGGTCGAGGTTAAGATCAAGTTGAGACGTGTATCTACGAAGTTTCGGAATCGAGCCCATGGGTTTACGTCAGGGTATTCACTCGGACGAATAACATCGGGATATTATAGCTACACATCTCACCACAACTATTGTTACTCCTATGATTCCAAAATACATGTTTGCCTTAATTGAGTATAGGTAATATCTAAGTCTATACTCCTGGATCATATTATGAAAACTCCTTCTAACCTTTTCGTAAATTACACTAATATTTCAGTAGTTTTAAGTAGGGTACCTGTGTCGGTTCGGAGTCAGATAAGAGCTGATAAGAACTTATCACCGGATGTTGCGGTTTTGCTGTTAATAACAAGTTCCCTAATGTCTTAATCTACTGCGACAATAATTTTTTTTTCTGGAATAGCGTGACATTCTTACTTCTACAACAAGTAATAATTGAATTTCTCAAAACACTCGATATATTTCTAAGTATATAGGCCATTTTCGAATAATACGGTGTTCTTGCATAGCCTTCTTACCAGGGGAAAACGACTTCAGCTGTGACAAACCAACAAATTAAACTCTTACGCACTATCATCGTCTATTGAGACGTAAATCTAAGTTGTCAGAGTCCTACTACGAAGAGAATGTAATTGAAAGAATGGAATACAGCGATAATTATTGAATAATTATCTTGAGTTGAGTAACGGGAACATTACTAGATATGCTATTTACGTCTCCCATTATAATATTAAATTATAAACTTTTATGACCTTATAAACAAATTATATTTCACTCAGAATGTTTTGTGAACAGGTTTGTGACTTGGTCATGCGTTTCTCAATAATGTCAATACATTTACTCAAAACGGCATTGGTTCCACAAACTTATCAACGTTTAGTAATCAACAGTAGTAGTTCCTCGTCAACCTAACATCTCTCCTTCCCAATTACTTCACCCAAGTCACGGTTTGGTGGAAGAGCAGACCTCATAGCCTGAACCACACCATAAGACATGAAATAAATAATGAAGAAAAGAAATAACTAACATAACTTAAAAGGTCGTAAAAGTTTATAATTACTATTAAATGGTATGTACAATATTGATAATGCATGATAACCCAATTTCTGAAAGAATAATGTACGTAATTTGGAGTGAAGTTCGGTCGTGTAGGTAATTTATGTGTACTAATTAAAATAATACGAGTAGATGTTTGTTTGTGGTAATCTGACTCATTCGATGTAAGCACGGAGTGAATGACTCATATCTAATTGGCAAATTAATAAAAATTTCAAATATTACCATACAAAAAATTATTATATAAAAAATATTTTTTTCGTGTTTAACGTAGTTGTGGGTATTTACACCTTTGCGACTATGAATTATTTATCTATATCATTATTTTCTGATTTTTCATAACTGTTATTGTGACGTTATTTACATAGTTTATGGTAGAATAAGTGTCTTGTCGGTATCTATTAGGTAAATATGATTCTTGTCACTAACATAGTGCGAAACGAACTTCTATGATTTTACTGAAGTTTCTGCTCTAGTCTGTTTGTAAAGTTGTTAGGAAGGAAGTGCTCGGAAAATAGGATACTGAGATGCATTTATACTTGGCTTTCTGACGGCCTCGTAACTTGACGTTATTTTGTTCTCTTCGTCCTCTTAGTGACGGAAAAGTGTTTCGTCTGAAGAATTTGGATGCTGCTGTTCCCTTCAGTGTTTCTCTCTTTCCTTTGGTTCTCTTTGGTTCTTGTGGAATGACTTTGTAAAATTCTTTGTGAATCGTATGCAAATATGTTCTGAAGATCTCTGCAACAAAAAGAGCGAAAAAAAATTCACTTCGCGTTCTTGTCTTTCGTTTCTAGTATTCATTCCATATTTTATTTTGGGTAGATGATTTATATTTTATTTGAGACTATTGAATATCAGTTTTAATTTAAGGGAATGTGTTTTAATTCGTTGCTTCAACAAAATATTCTTAGTTTACGAATAAAATTTCGTTTAACATCAATTGAAAAATAATTAGTTGAATGTGATATGTTAAAAATCATAAATAATATTATAACATTTTATAGCTATATTGTACAAATCCCCATGTTGGTTGTTCATTTATAACATTTTATTGCTTTTTCTATTAATTTCTTACACAAAGCTCCACATCTGTGGATCAAATTTAAAACAATTGATTACTTTCTTCTAACAAATTTATCACACAAGGCGTTTCATTGATACATCACATTTTATAAATCCCAATCCATGTTTTACCCTTCCAAAATAACACAAACATTATATAACCAAGTTGAGTCATTAATGGAAAACATTGTTTTGACACTATGAATTACTTAAATCCCAATTATTACCCTTCCAAAATATAAAACATAACTAAATTAATTAATTAACTGAAAACCTCTTATTGACACTATGGTAATGTGAGCTCGTGTCCATTATGAGTGAATTTCCAGTCATTCAAATAGTTCTTGAATAGTTCTATCTCTCTCTCAGAAATTTAACACATTCTATCATCCAGATTATTAATACGAGTTCCAACACAATACCTTTATAAGTCCTACGACCTTGTCACACGATGTTTGCAAAGACGTGTACTGTAGCAGATACCGTCCGTTCTCCATTCATTCTACATGGTCACCAATTTTGAGCTTATCATCAGTTCAACTACCAATTCCGCTCTCTCTTTAGATACCTCGATCTCACTTGACTTACTGATCATCACTCTCCTGATTCTCACCCTCTTACTCCTCCTCTTACTGCTTCTCTTGCCGACCGCCGATCTGTATTTAACACCCTCAGCGAGCTGGTATAGACTCGCTCTTATGCTGGTATAGAAAAGCTGTTTCTTTCCTCGGTCACTGCATCAAGCCTAGTCACCGGCCCCGTTCATTGGCTCTCGCCAGATCTGCTTGAGTGCTCATTGTGGGTCGTGGCGGCGGTAGCAGTTGTGTTGGTGGCGGTAGTTGTCGCCGTTGTGATGTCGCCGCACTTCACTGTACGAAGGGGAATTAATTATACTACACCGTAATATTCACTATACACTCTTCTATTTGAATCATTTTTAAATGCTAGAAAATCAATTTATCTTTGTCTCTCAAATCAAAAACAATGTTTTTATAAATCTGTCGCGATTGTTAATCCAAGACTATCAATGATTATCAATGCAATCAAACTGAATGAGTTTCAAAGTTCTATTGAAAATTGGTGCAATATGTAACTTATTTTGGTTGGAACTTTAAATTCAAGACTATATATTACTCGAGTACCTTTTCTCTACGAATATGATAGTATTTATAAATGTCTTGTTTACGCCAGGCGTAGGATATGAAATTGATGTGCACCTTTAGGTTTAAACTTAGCTATTACATGTTTAAAATTTGAAATAATTTAAAGTTTATTTGCATTTTCAAGATTAAATTTGTAAGTCATAACATAATATTTGTAATATCCCTAGTGTATATAACTTCATGGGTTCATAATAATGAATGTTCTTTGTCAGGTTTCGTTTTATAATTTAATGTATGAGCGCTTTTATGAACTGCAAGCAGAAAACTAATTTTCACTTTCGTTTTCTACAAGAACGTTTGATGAATAATGGATCAAAATGTATTTAAAATAAAAATGAATTATACCTGCATCTACAATACTCGAACGACTTTCTTTTATTGAAAAGACGCAACGAAGGAATGCTTCAGTTCTTTTCTGATAAAACAAATTTGTAAAATTTCCTAATACCTCCTCATGGTTAATATCCTACAAATTACTAGAATATTCTATATTTTTTTGAAATCAGAATATATATCTTATGCGCGCATCTTAAACGTGTTCACTTATATGATTTGAATGATATTACATACTTCACAGATTGATTTCCTGATAGGTTTACAGTAATACCATGAAATTGTTTTTATGATAAAGTTAAAAACGACCAACTCACGCAGAGAAATTTCATCAGTAGATATCGATTTTTTATACCATTGTGTATCGCACAAAACATTTTTTACAAGTAAAATCATTCTCGAGTTTTATGCGATGTGTAATGGTTTATTAAACTGATATTCACTGCATAAATTTTTTTGCTGGATCCAGTAGTTTTTAAATTTCATTTAACCTTAACTTACAATGCTGGTTGTAAATTGCTTTTGAATATTGTCTATATTGAACTCAGCATAAATATAGAAGTGAATTTTATACTTGACTTTAAAAAAATCTTATTTCTCGTGAATGCGAAAATCGTTGAACAAAACAAACCTCCTCTCTGTCTCGCTCATAAATTCCTCACGCTGTTGGAATCACGAACAAGATTTTTAACATTACGCACGAACGATAGGCGGGTACACGCCAATCACATTTACGTAATGAACGTCCGTGAATAATGGTTTGCCATGCATAACTTAGTACCTGTGACCTTCCCCGCTTCACCGAATGTGCACAAAATGCGCCTGATTCACCCAATCACTCAGCATGAATGTCCAGCCACTGAGGCAAACAGCCACATTGCACACTGCGTGTACGTGTGCAATGTGCACGCATGGACGCTCTCCTCCCACATCCAGTTGGGCCACACACACACACACAGTGGGCACGAAAGTTAAACGTTGAGATCGAATGTCCTTGGGCGGGAATTTCATTAACACCTTTGTTTATTAATCTCGAATTTGTACTGCGCAAATATCTACAATTTATTTTGGAATAATAAATGGATAACTACGTATTTATTAAATAATTTCTTTTATAAATATTAAATCCACCATTGTACATGGACCCTTAATCGGAATTGTTGGGATGGTCCCTTGCTTGTTTCCGGAGAGTAACTTAGTTTATTGTTCCTCGTCATACGAAATTTGCAACTGATTTTTTGACTATAAGGCTTATTTCCAAATTAAAAACATTTGTTCTTAACAGGTGACGAAGCATTCGTGGTTGATATGTCAAAATTTTATTTTATCGATCAAAATTATACCTAAAATATATCTACTTACTTATTGCAGGATGATTCAGTAACTACGTTAACCTGAATATCTCCGAAACGGAAAACGAAATTAAAGTGCAGTTTGCGCTAAAATAAGTCGTAACATAAGTCCTGCCTATTTAATCGATTGGTAGTTTCGTAGCTTCAGTGATTTTGACAGCTATTGTTTTATTAATGGCACAATTTTTTCAACTTTATTTTAAAACCCAACAAAATATGAATCGAATATTTAATATTTATTGAATTCAACGGAAAAACAGTAGCGTAACAGCATTGCCAATATTTAAAAATGATGCCGAGTACGAGACAAGCCGCTGGAATTTTTGCGGTGCTGTGGTATAAGTTCATCATCGTCTATCAGAATAGAATATAATTTTTCCTATTTATATACGAGTACACCACGTTTTCCTCGTGTATTATGTGTTACTTCTTATTGTACATTATCGGATTCGCAACTATATTACAGAACTAAAATAAAGTCGAATATTGATGACGCGTCAATTTTCGACATAGTAACAGAAATAAATGTTTTGAAGGAATTCTTGAATCTGTCAGAATAATTTTTACCTTTTTTGGAAAATCATCTTTAAACATTTGCTCGAGGAAATGTTTTAAGGTGTCTACTTTTCTAATAATATTCCGTGAAAGTACTTTCTTGAACCGTTGAATTGATGAAGGAATGTGTCATCATGTTAATAATTAACGAAAATATAAAGGTTTTTATTTTCTGTGTGGTACATTTTTGTAAATTCGAGGAGTAAAGAAAAACAGAGCGCGGTAACCGGTTTCGATCGTACTGAATGAAGGTTAACTTCTCTGCGTATTTGAATGTTTGCTCTCACTGTTCATATAAACTGGTCCGGTCTAATAATTCAAACAACTTTTTTCAATGTATCACTTTACATTTGCGATGGATGTGAATTTCTCATTAGCATTGTAATTCTGCAACTGTAGAATATGGTCGTTATCAAAGTTTTTGATAAAATAACAAGTGTCTATGAGTCAACATATTTAAAATTATATTTCATAGAACTGAATTTAAGCAAGAAGAACCACTCCCAAAACTTTTACCTTAAGAAATACACGCTACACAATTTCTTTTCAATTAATATGCGAAAAAAATTACTCGACTTTTTAAAGTACTAATCCCTGTTTTAAATGTATGGTTCTTGAACTTCTTGTTAGGCTCGATACATATTTTATTTTGGAATAGTTCTATCTTATTATCATTTATTTTACATATTCACACCTTACGTTTATCTTATTTGATAGATTTTTCACAAAACTGTAATGAGATTCCTTATATGTACTTTTTTTAGACATTCAAGTGTATACATGATTTTTATTAATTTATTCGTCCTCAAACCGTTACTTCACTGTTTTTAAAAATAGTGAATGTCTTTTTAAATATTTGGATAATAAATATATTAGATTTTATACTAGATTGTGTAATTAATTTCTATTTCTATTTTTGAGAAAAAAGATGATTGTACGTAAAGCTTTGATACCGTCTTAAAACATTACTATATTCAAAGTTGTACACATTTCTTAAATTAAGAGGATGAAAATACATTATGCCTACATGTATTTGTGAGCCTGACGTACAATTGCATGGTACAATTGCGACTCCTTCAGCGACCTCCCCGTCAAATCCCTTCCATTCGTTGCTAACCAACCACTGTCAACATCAACAACTGCTCGCCGTTTGTCTGCCTCCAATGCTGTTGCCATTCTCCCTGTTATTCTACTGTGTTGGTTCCTCCATTATTATCATTAGGTATGCAACAACAAATCAATCTTGACGTCCTCCTGGGTTTACACGGGGCGAAACAAGCGTGGTGTTTCCCACAGCAAAAGATCGGTTGCATTTTCGGTATCCTGGATTTATATTTGTTTACGCATGTCGTTCATGTCCAGTCGACGAAGCACACGATCACACATTTCTAGATAAATAATTAATTTAGACGCTAATGGAGTCACATCTTTCTGTGACAGAGAGGAGCATCTTGTCCAATTATTGGAGTAATATAAACAAGAGAAGCTTTATATGATTTTGATATTACGTATCCTTATTAAAGGTTAATAATTTCAGTTCATATAAACCTCAAAAGTTCACTTTGTTACGTTGGTGATTTGGGCACTTATTAAGCCCGCTTTACACAGTCAATATTACGTACTGTTTCGTGGAATACACACCAGCATGAATGCAGATTGTTTGAAAATTTTCAAGCATGTTCTATTTTTCGGTACGACTCCTACAAATTGAGCGCTCCTAGCGGCACCTCTGCTTACTTGTTGCGGCGTCTGTATTCTTTCGAATCGGTTGCGTGGTTAAAATAGTGGGCGTAGTTGTATTTTTTTTTTTGTGTTCTGGTGTTTACTGATTTGTTGAACTTCAGAAATCAATTGTAGTAAATAAAACAATCTATTCAATAAACGATTCTTTTATTAATGAAGTCTGTTTTCATGTTCAGAGAATTGGTAGCACAAGTGTGTTAGTTATTTGTTGCGCACCCCGAGACATACTAACAGTATCCATTTTTCGTCCAATATCGTGTAAATTGTTTCTTTCGAAACGTCCATTTTCTATACATAATTAGTAATTACGAATTTTAGACCACGGTCATGACAATACCCAAACACTATTCCCAGATACTTCTTTATGGTAATATGACTTTTCTGAAACCAAGATATATATTTCAAGTACCTCTGGAGAAACTGGTAAAATACATGATGTTCCATATAGCACACACGTTCACGCGATATTTTAGCTATGCTGCAGTACCTCGAATAAGTATCGTATTTCAAAAAACTCCATCGGCTTATTCCACTCTTCCGTTCAGTTCTGTGAATTCGTGCAGCAAACCCTACGAACATTCGCAATATTTGCGGCACCCATTTCCTCTGCGTTAGAGTTTGGGGATCGAGCTCGTTATAAACAAGCAGGCGAATGTAAAGCAAGGATTCAAAATTCATTTTCACCGGCGCAAATCAACCAAGTGTCACTTTCGGTTCGTATCCCCGTTGTCAGTGATTGATGCGGCGTAATGAATAAAGCAGCTAAAATATCAAGAACATAATGAGAGGCGACGGGGAAATTTTACATTTTTTTCCTGCGGGGACACCCATGCCGTGAGTGACGTTCATTTCCGGTTTAATCCAGTAACGACGTTTTAAGAGACAGATCACATGCGAGGTAAATACGCGTTCCATATTCAATTTATCTCGGAATGAGTGCGACGCCAGGATCGATTATCGACGCTGCGCGAGCTGTCGGGAGAACTGTTGGAGACGGGGATTGGTCTACAGGCACAGGGGGCGAATTCCTATTGCATCCGCACTCGGAGCGCTTTTAATTAACACGTTCTATGATTTTCAGTCACACTTGAGGGAGAAACTAAAAATAAGTCACATGTTCTCTACTTTTGAGCAGTAATTATGTTGAAATAATGCAGTGCAGAATGTGATGTGTGTTTAATATTTTCAAATTTTTTCATAAGCCGTGTTACAAGTAATGATTATTTATTGAAAATGTTGCAAGTATGTAAAAATTTGTGGAGTTGTTTGCTCTGTTTTCATTATGTTTTTATCAGAACTGTATTATTTTTCAGTAAATAAGTGTCTGATTTTCTGAAGTTCCTTCCTTAAGAAAATTTTAACTGCGCATTGTTACTTGATAAGGTTACGTTCGTTCTTTGATAAATATAGAAAACGAAATATTTGTTTGACTCGTGATTCATTTTCTAATTTATATTTTTTGTACACTACAGTATTTCCATATTTTTAAAAATTTGTTCTTCGGTCAAACTTAGTAGTTAAATTGTTTTTGCCTTTAATTTTTCGTTCTGGTGTTTCGTATAGTAATGAGAGATAAAACCATGGCACAGAATTTGAATAGAAGCCCATTTCTAAAATTCTGTGAACTATAAGAGTAATTTAGAAAATGACTTGAAGATGTATCAAGAAAAATTTGGGTTTGCAGTATATCAAAATATTACGCTCAGCATGGAAGACACATTTCCTTCTCTTTAAATTAACTTTCTTTATGCAAGGACACATTTATGGATCTTTTGCTTCTTAATTCAAATTCTAAGAACTGTGAAGTATTTTTCAGTCGACTATCCGTGATGATCTTATTAATCATGAGATGGGTAAATTATTCATCCTAAAATATAAGAAAGTATAAATACGTATAAAAATGTTGTTTTATTTCTTTTTATCTCGTAATGTACAACCAAAACTAATAATAAATAGCTTATTTTTTCAATATTTTTTAAGGTTATAATGTAGGAATTAATTACCATAACCATATGAGGGTAGTTATGTTGAAAAAAAGAGAATAATAATAATAATGAAATGTTACAGATAATTATCAATCCATTCAATCTTCTTTTTCAAAACTACTAATGAACTGAGCGGTCACTGCAGTTCATGCTTATCCGCTCGATAGAATTGTCACTGAACACTGACACTCTTATCAGTCATGAACATAGTTTGGATATTTGGGAAAACTGATTAAAAGATTTTAAAAAACTATTCATACAAATATTTTGGACCAAATACAATTCATTGGAAGTATTCAATGATATTTCTTGTGATAAGGATTAAAAATACTACAGTTTATGCTGTAATACCCACTGATACATTTTTTCCCTTTAAATATAGCGACTGAAGTCGTACTGTATACAATCTATTAGTAATTTCCGCATATTCCTTATGGAACTTGAGAATTTTTTAAGAAAGAACAAGAAAGGTAGTTTTCAAGTAATTTGAGAAGACCTCATGAATAGTAAGAGTCATAGTTCCTCTTTCCCCATTTTATCGATAATATATAAGTCCAATCGGAAAATGAATTTCAAGCATTCGTTCCTGTATATCTTTTGTGTAGTTTTCTGCTAGTAATGTGATCATCAACGCCACTTTCCGAAAATAACATACTGAAGTTCCTGCCACGCCAGAACTTATTCATTGCCACAAGTGTTCTAATGATAAATGGTTTCTGAACTACGAAATTAGAGCTCTTTGCGAAAATCAATGTCGATCTTTTCTCCTGGACATTCAGCCTGTCCTACGCTTAAATCTACTGAACAAAACTTTGTACCTCAGTATTTCAATGAAATTAGCTAACAGTCAGTAAACACATCTTCTGTGACAATGGTACGCACTGAATGGTGTAATTGAATTATAATCAATATTCAGATTGGATCGCGTCGTGCAATAAAATATCACATACAGTTTTCTAGCAGTCTTTGAGTGTCAGGGTTTGCAATATGCATCGGAATTACGCCTGTTGCATATCCTATGCAAGTCGAAGTCCGTCGAGTAATAATCGCTTTCGTACACCTCCTAGTAACAGTAACAGCGCAACAAGACTAATGAAGGTGGAAACGATTCGTAAATAGCGCTGCAAATGCAATTGCTACAGCGCTCTGTTATCGGAAGGTTTAAATCACATCCGACCTTGGATTTGCAAACGAACTCGCCGCGTGCAACGTGAAGGAGAAGATGTTTTAATTTGGTTTTATGTCGTGACCGTCAGCCGTAAGTCTTGTGTGTTTCTCCTTTTCCTCCCCGGCATTTTCTTCATTTTCTTCATTTTCTTCTCGGCTCTCTTACCTGTGTAACTTCATAGCCCGCGTGGACAGGTGAGTAAATTAATGTGCCAGAAGCAGCTGTAGCAGCAGAGCTGAAGGGACAGACTTCGTTTCTCTTCGTTAGGACACTTCGCACGGCGGTGAGCGGAATATAACTCCTGCTTTTCTTCAAAATATGGGGTTAACATTCCGGGAACACAAGTTTGCCAGGAAACAAGTTCATAACAGGACTTCTCTGTTTTATAACAATACTAGCTTACTTCCTGCGACTGTACTCGCGTCGCGTTTGAAATTTTTTGCGTCAATAATTGTTTATGAACTTCCATTGATATGTATTCAAAATGTTTATTGTATGCCATGGACCAGCGCCGTCCAACTTCACTTAGCCCAAGGACCATTTTCTATTCATTTTCGACAGATCGGAATGGCACGGAATGGGGTTTGGAAAAATGTCGCCTGCCAATTAAATATAATAGGTTATATTTATGTATGTACTATGCTATATTTTTATTCTCATTGTCAATTTTTTATTATTTCGAAAAGGAAAAATTGAATAGTATCTTTCTTTATTTTTCACAAGTATTTTTAACATTTAGTGTTATACTCGTAATACAATGTTTTCATGTTGTAATGTATGATGGGGTAATGCCGAACATATTTCTCTATTTTCTCGCACTGGACATGCCACGTCAAATATTAATTCTGACAGCATGGATTTATAACATAAAGTTGTTCCCTTGACATTTGATGGAAATCTTGTTGTGAAATGTTTCCTAACTCGCAGGCCTTAAAAAGTATCCTATCATAAAAGAAAGCTGAACGTCTAACTAGCAGTTCTCCCTTGTCAATACTATTGTTGGACCTACTTATTAAATTAGATTTCCTTTCCCCATATCAAAAAAAAACTGTAATGCAATATGCATATTTAATTGTTTACACATAAATAAAAAAAATAAAATAATGAAACAGCAAATCCTTACACGATATATATTACAATATCTATGTTGAAGGAAAAAATATTGTGCATTAAACCCCGGATGCTAAACACAGAACAATAATCTAGAAAGAGGATGTCCAACAATATATCGCAATACATACTAATTGGTACTTCATGAAAACCGAGAAAGGTATTGTAAAAATGATATCTTCTCAACCATGTTTATATTTCGGTTGCTGTAGGTTTTACGTTTCTCCCTGATAAAATTTAAAATTACTCTATCATATTACAGAATAATTTACTTTGTTTTCTTAATTTTGTGTTTCCCGCACCGTCGAATTAGTTACCCTTTCTAAATGGAGATCAGTAGACCTATATGTTTTTCAGTAAAACTATTTTTTCCCCGAAATTCTTGTTTGAATTTGAGGAAACTGTTTGTTGATATAGGAGCACAGATGCAGAAACATAGAAAGGTAAAAAAAAGAAGACATCGAGTTCTTTTTCAATGAACATTTCTTTCACGAGCGTTAATATTAATCAGTGGGTTAAATAATGATACTCAAAATGAAGGTAAAGTAATGAATAATGTGAAACGAGGGACTAATAAAATTGGTGATAAAAATTAATATTTTACATTTTAATTGAAGGAAATACGATACCTCTGCCAGAAAAGAGAAGACTTGAAGGCAAGTTGCGGCGGAGTGGAGAAACAATAAAATGAGAATATAACCCTAGCCATAACCTAAACAACAAGGAACTAGGAAATAAACCTTCATAGAATAGACTAGAACAACGGCAGCGATGTCTAAGGAGTGTAGTTCGGGGCAGAGACCATCCAGCAGGGAGCAAATGGCTAGGCGGGGTGACCCGGGCGTTGACAGCGCGATACTAAAGTGTCCGCAAGTTATGGCGGCGAGCGGCCATGCGGCTCGGGGTGGGTAGCGGTCAGACGGGGCGGGTAGGGGACCGTGCGGCGGACAGTCAGAGGTGGTGGGAAGGGTGCTCGGTCTGCTGGCGGAGAGAGGGTGCTGGAAGTGGGCCATGCGCCGCATGTTAATGGCGCGCCGTCCATCGCCAGGGAACCACCGCAGGCGTGCCACCGTCACAACCACTTCTCGACCAGGGTGACCTACGCTTGAGTTGCATTATTTTTATCTCCTCTTTTAAAAGAAAACTTAATAGATGTTAATTGGATCGAGTACGTAAATTTTGACACACCTGAGGGATGTTTTCTTCTTCATGCCCACGCTTGATCAGTATCGCCAATTTTTCAATTTAAAAATGTTGTGCCCAGCTAGCAGCAGAGAAACACCCAATATTTGGACAAAAAGGAAATTGCTCCTGAATTATTAATACACTTAAAATGTATTTAGCATTGTAGGATCTCTGAATTGAATGTTGTTAATACAACTCAACGTACTCCATTAAATATAAGCTGACATCTTGGTACATCCCCACTTCTTGGTAGTGAAGTAATTTGATTGTTTTAAACATTTGAAATAAATTGTTTTCTTTTCAAAATGTAAAAATATAGTCTTCTTGGGGAACAAATGTGTTGTGTGTAAAGCAATAATATTTTTGATAGAAATTGGATTTTTATTATTGAAATGAAATTTAACTTTTTCCAATTCATTAGGGCCGGGAAACAATTTGAAAAGTTTGATCGTAATCCTCAGATAATATTTATCTTCTATCAATATTGCATTATTGTTGAATTATGATATTGTAATTAAAACTAATATTCTGTCACGAAGAATATGTTTTTTTCCGCTTTTCCTCTATCAAAATGAAAAAGAATCAGGATAATTTTCACAGTTTGATTTCTTGCCTTAGCTTCTGAGTTTGACATTAATGACACTGTTGCCAACCAATGGTGTGTATGGAGCATTCAGCGCTACCAACCTGCAGCTTCAATGCGAATCTACCATGAACATTTGACAATAGTGTTATTAGAGCAACTAGTAATAATATCCCTATAACAGATACTTCTGCAACTTAAGTGTCGCAGTAATCCTACAAATAATATCATTAGTAGTTATTTCTAAATTGTTCTCTCTAGTTCCCACCATCTACATTTTGTGTATCTCCACTATGTCACTTGGTCATGTAGTGCCTCATAACCCCATGTATATACCGTAACTACAAGAAAATTTATTCATTAAGTTGCTGCAACATCTAGAATTACAAAATAGAGGGAACTAAATTCAAGATCTCGAAATTGGCCTCGGAGAGTTTTGATCTCACCTAACTGATCTAGATCGCGATACTGTATAAATATTTAATTTCTCTCATATGTTTAGATAATATTTTACAAAACTGATTACTTTACGAAACTGTTTCCGTAGTGCCATTTCTGAAATGTTTTTATTGCTAGTTGTTTAATGTTGTCAAAGAGCAACGTCCATACAATACGACATTTCACACTATACGATGCGAGTGACACTTGTTCCCGATTGAAATATGTTATTATGAAATATACTTAAACATAATTTTGAGTAAATTTAATTTGTTCAAATTCGTCCGCGTACGTCGCGCAGAACTGATTTCGTCATTTCACCACATAAAAATTGTATTCTAAATTATCGCTAATACTCGTTTTTTACAAGAAATTACGGAATTTTCTTACGTTTGTCATTAATGTTTGAACAGTAAGCGATTGAAAAGTTTCCAAAAATTATTGGTAGTTATACTACAATTAACGTCCTTTTACCTTACGACCATTTACGGATATATTTGGTGATTAAAAGCTCACAACGTTCCTACTTTCATTTGAAGTCTCGTCAGGTGGAACAACTTACAACAAGACACATCACAACAGAACAAGTGAATATGATATTGAACGTAAACGTAAACATAAAATGCGTTGCAACGTCAACAGCCTGGTGAAAATTGCGACGGACCGGGACTCGAACCCGTGGCGACCTGCTCTGGCCGCAGGTGTGCTATCTACTGCACCACCCGCCTTGACTCCCAAGTCCGTACGCAACCTGCTCCTGGCCTGGTCCGGTGAACCTGGGTCACATCCTCCTTCAGGGGAGTGACCACGGACGGCTCCAATGCTGGTAGTTCGTAAGTCTGTTTTTTTTTCGCGTACCTACGCGTTGGATGCAATTTTTTAACTCACAACTTCCGAGTACTGCACGTGGAGGGTGGTGAAGTGGATAGCATACCTGAGGTCAGAGCAGGAACTCCCGGGTTCGCGTCCAGGTCCGTCGCAGTTTTCACCTGACTGTTGACGTTGCAAACACTCCTCCACGAGTAGGTACTCGGAAGTTGTGAGTTAACAAAATGCGTCTACAAAAAATCAGAAGCTACACAACCGTAGCTTCTGTATTGCTGCTACTGGTAATACTGTATTGTATATTATCTAGGAAATTTTGCTNTTTTTACAAATATCACTTCTGACACCCAACGTACAGTTGTTGATAGTCGCAGCTAAGCTCAATTGCGAAAGTGATCCCGGACCCGTTGGTCACTGCGTACAGACCAAACGCCTCCAGCTGCCGTTTCTTGCAATTTAATTCCACCAACAGCCGCAGCATCGCTTCCGTTCGTTCGCTCGGTCATCATCACCTCGTCTCCCGTTCGACATCTGAATCGCTGGACCGCAAGCTGCCAAGCGCTAATGATGCAACGCCGTCGCCGTCGCCGCCGCCGCCTGTCCGTCACTCGAGGGCGGCTGAGGACACGGGGTGTTTCGAAGGAAGAGGACGGGGAGGAGAACGGCTCGCGTTCGCTCCGAGGTGCCGTGTTTTGCGGCCGCTGCGCGTGATTAATAATTGCGCTAATGAGTGAGCGATGGCGTTGGGAGCGGTGGTGAACGCAGCTGACGCAGACGGCGTGGAGGCGAGGGTGACGTGGGGGAACAGGGGGGACGGGTGGAATGACGCGAAGACGAAATCGGAGGGGATGTCTGTCACTCAAGGAAAACGAGGTGGCTTCGGGGGAACAAAATATTCGGTCCCATATGGAATTTGAGTACTACCGGAAGAGAATTAAATCTTGAAATGTGTAAGAGTGGAAAAAATAATATATTCTCATCGATTTTAGCATTTAAAACACACCATACCGGCCATTCAAGTATTACATCGATTGGTTTATGGAGAATTCATTTTATAATTTGTATTACATATTTTTTTATTAAAATTATTTTTTATTTTAATGAATAATAGACTGAAGTAAATACAATCTTATTTTGAGATAAATTATAAAGAAAGTATTACAAACTGAAATATTTGAGTATGTTTGTAGGAAGCACATTTTGCCTTTAAAATAATTTGGCAACTCTTCCTCCATGATTTTTCCGTAAATCGTGAAGCTCTGAGTAGTGAGTGTAATGTTACCGAATAATACGAGTATATCTTGATGTTCATGTTAGAGATGGCGGGCAAAAGATTTAAACAGCGAACAAGATTCTGTAAAAAATAAATATATCTAAAAAAAAGTCCCAGAGATAAGAAGTATAAAAAATTATACATGTTTTAGACTACAGTTAAAATATTGATCTACTTCAAAAATCTGGAAAGTAATTTATTTTTGAAGTAGATCAAAATTCTTTGCTCATAAGAGATAACAATTTTCACACCGATGATAAATAGTCTGTACATGACTAAATAGCTTGTAAGGCGTGTTTGAACAACTATAACCGATATAAGTATAAATTATTTCATCAATTTATACAAACGTTAGATATTTAGATTTCATTTGTGATTGTCGGCAGAACTAACTCAAGACATTCTTTGATTTCATTTTTCCAAAGATGGATCCATAAGATGAAGAACTATATATATATATATATATNGTTAAATTTATTAAATAAAACCGATGTTATTATAAAATTAATTAATTCCCCGTCCTTCCTCGCTAAACAACGTGCCTAATGTGCATATCTAATGCATTTCCAACGCCTTTCTCCATGTTTTTCTCCCTAAAAGTTTTTGCTCTGGAGATTCAAACTACTGATTCATTGATTGCTATGACATTATCTCCTCAGACTGTTGCGGATTTCTTTACTGGAGAGCTGTATCCTTTTCATTCCTCAGAGTAACTGAAAGGAAATTTTATTTTGATACCGAAAGTAATGTCACAATTCACATACTATTTATCGGCATATTTTGAACTTCATTTTATTTTATGAGATAAATATCAAGTTTATTGGAATTTATGGGAGACGGAGATTCTATGAAAATCTTCTTACGACAATTATACTTTTTAGACTTTTAATACATGGACCTAAAATATGCTTGTGAGGTAAAAATGCAATAGTGAAGACAGGATTAACTATTTATCTCCTTAAATATGCAGGAAATTTCTTTTTTGAAAAGAGTCAAGGTTTAAAGCACTGTTCTATAAAAATCAATTACTTTCGACAAAGAAATAAAACACGGTCACCTGTGAATTCCTAATGTAAAACCGAATTTCTCAACTTGATGAACATTTAAAAAAATATCTATTTCGAATTATAGACTTTTAAGCAGTATTGCCGAAAGTAAAATTACATCATTGAGATTCCTCGATAAGTTACCCACTAATTTGGAATTCCCAAATCATCTTTCGGCAAAGAAAATATTGGGGGAGCAAACTTCTCAGTATCCGACAATTTTAATTAGATTTCGATCACGCATGAAACATTTCTGAAAACTGCTCAAGAACCGAAGTTACAACCATTTTGTCCCGTTTTCCCTTCAGCATCAAACATTTCTGGAGGGAAATCGGTTTTAAAAATAAAAATCGAGCGGAAACTGCGCAAAACCCTCCAGAGCGGATCTCAGAGCTGAGCGTCGAACGAACGAAAACAGTTCGCTACTCGAAAATAAACAGCGAGGGTAAAGTTGGCTCTTACATAATGTAGGCGCGTTCATTATTTTTTAACGGCATCAAACAAGAAGAGAAGATGGAAGCGAAAGGAGCGTACTGCGAACCGCAGTGCGCCGCGCCACGCTGGGCGGTTTCGACGTTCGACCTCCGTGCACCGAGGAATAAGGTCACGTGATGTGCTACGACGATAAACAGATGACCATGTCCGTATAGTTGGCACCCCCACTTTTGAAAATCCATTTTACAGGGTTTCCATTGGAGGTCAAAAATATTAATGTTAGCTCAAAATTAGGTCGTAGTTATAGGCATGTTTCCAATTTCATTTGAGAAAGAGGGGGTGCCAACTATACGAACGACAGAAGACAGACGGAAGAAGAGATGGAAAGTCTGAAGCGTTTGGTTGCAATCAGATGGTCTCTACCCAGTGATTTTTAAGATTACTCGTTAAAAAAATCGACACGCCCCTTTCATATTTTTGAAACGAAACTTTTTTTTGACCCACTAGAGTGATATTGGATGATCGTAACAGAAAAGTAAAACAAAGCTGTTTATATGAACAAGTTATTAAAATGGACAAAATGAAAGCATTAAAATGATAATTTCATATATACGCTGCGATGTTTTTGTAATTTCAGTGCAAATATTCTTTCACAAATCACCATTCATGTAGAACAATATAGATTTCCTACAGGACTCAAGTATGTCCGTAAGAATATCGATACTTTCATGTAAAGAAGGAATTAAGAAGAATACTGAATTTTAAAGATTGGATTATTTCACTTTTCTGTCTTTCACTTTCGTTCTTGCGGCTACGTTATCTAAACTTATCGTTGTATTCATATATGGAATATTCATAATGATAATACTGCACATTACGTTTTTCTTGTGATAAGTTATGTACATTCACACCATTCACGAACCGCTGGACGGATCGAAACGGAACTTTCTAAATGGTATGAGAGTTGAGAATGTGATTTAAGCTAGGTCTCATTTTAATTCAACAGACTTAGAAGTTGGATTGTAATAAGATACGAGGCAACTTTCTTCTACGTCATGTCTTCCCGAAGACGGGTTGTAAATTTTTGTTATTTATAGAGGGAAAGATATTGGCAACCATCCACAATACAATTTAATGAAACAATTTGTGAGCAATTCGCATTTCATTTTGTTATTTTAGTAGTGATGGATCTTTATTTGATCGGTTGAAGATTTTTGCCTTTCCTTAACTTAATTTTAGGTCTTTTACGCTTAGACAAAACAAGAGGGAAAACATAATAATTTGTCTGAGACAACCACGATTAAAAGATTACACGGCTCGTTCGAAGACTTCACAAAAATTTCCTCTGAAGTGTGATGATATTCGGAGTAACATTCTATTCGTGTCGTATCCAAGTGCTCCCCAGCCTCGTTGGATGCGAAGGGGAGGGAGACGTGACTGCAAGCGGTGCTGTTGAGTGGAGTACTCTTCGGCGATGCGTCTGGCGGAAATGGAATGGCTGTCGCGCGCTTTGGAAAGCAGCACACGATAGTGGACTGAAACGCCGCTTCGCTCCAGGAGATCGGAGGCGACACGAAAAGTACGAGCTGTGTGGAGGCGAAAAATTTTATTTTCCGTAGAGGGAACATTCTTCATTGCTACTAAATTTCTCGGAAACAGAATCATACTCGAACACAACTCTTATTTCTGTAACTATTATCTAATTCATCTTTAGGACTAGAATCCAAGTTTTAAACCTCGAAAGACTTGCACGAGTTACTCAATGCCTGAAAAACATGAAAACCTCAATTTCTTCTGTTCTTTTTCCTCATAACTCCCAAAGAACGCGATAGGAAACACATGCAAAACTAAATTTCTTAACGTTTTGAAGAAAGTTACCAATTTTTGAAAAACTGTTTCTGAGTAACTACGTAACATTCATGGTTGCAATTGATCTTAATGTTTTAAAAATTGAATTAAAAAAAGATATTTATAACATTTTGCGTCGATCACTTTTTAATCCTCGTTTATGTACGCATTGAGTGGCATAATATAAGGAAGCATAATTTTAAACGAATATTTTTGCTCTGTATATTCCTCACGACAACTGTTTAGAAATCAAATCAGATCTGAGTGTTCTTTTTTTGTAATTTACTTTACCATCAAAATGTATGAAGCTATACACGAGTGCTTTTTAATTATCTTTAATTAAACGGTCTAAAATTTATTATTATTATTATTATTATTATTATTATTATTATTTATATTTGTCAAAAACAGTACAAACTGCGTATGACCACGTGGAGGACAATAAACTAATTTACTCTCCGGAAGCAAGCAAGGGACCTTCCCATGAATTCCGATCAAGGGCCCTAAGACAGATAATATACAAGATTATCAGAAAAAGAAAATGTAATGGTCAAAATTTATTCTTTAAATTTGTGTTCCTGATACCTTGCACCCAGTTAATTAGTATGTAATTTAAAGTTGTTTTTTTCTGGTGAATTCTTCAGCGGATGAACTCTCTCATTTTAATAGACATTGCTGAAGTAACATGAAATATTATTTCCTGTACCACTTCATGTTGGTCGTAAATTAATGAAACTGTATCCTACACGACGTTACCAGATAGATTTTATACTATCAAATTCATAATCGATTCAATTAAGGAATAAAAATGAAGATTACGAAACAAAACCGTTCAAAAGTTGAGGACGCTATGTTTTGTTTCTTGAGAAATTTTATCACAATTAAATCTTCTAAATATTTGAAACTAAAATGTTTAAAAGTGTTTTTGAAACTGTAAATTTGCGAGTACTTGAGAACTTAAGCTAAAACCTTTGTTCGTAGAGTTTTTATGTCTGCAGAATCGTGTTGCTAAAAGTCGAAAATATTTCAGAATTGTACTTAAAATCAATAGTGCTTCTTTAACATTTGACAAAAAATCCAATTAACGTTTTTCCGTAATCATTTTGGCTATTAATTACACAGTCCAACAGTGGTTTTGGTGCCGAAGTGTTTTGAGTTGATTTTATATGTATTTGATGCGCTGAATTCAAATATGGCATCAGTTTTTTTCTAACAGCTCTACTTTTAATTTTTTTTATTTTTTATGTTTTTTATAGGCCTATATGCAATATTATTTGTAATCTAAATTTATCATACACAAATAAATAAAACACAGGTTTTTTATAATTTAATTTTATTTCATAGGCCAATAAAGGAAAACATAAACTAAAGAAATCATTGCAGAAACACTAAACAAACTCTCTTTACCTGATCTTAATGAAAAGTATTGATCACTGCAAGTAGTCACTCAACACTTTTGAAGCTTCTTTTTCGTGACGCTCTAGAGTGTTGCTTCTTGGAGCAGTCTCTTTTCAAACTCCAGCAGTAATCTGCCATCATATGGGTATCCCATCTCCCTTGATAGCGATCCTCCATAGTTTTTATATCTTGGTGAAATCTTTCACCTTGTTCTTCGCTGGTGTCTCCCAAATTTTCAGGGAAACGATCTAAATGGCTGTGTAAGTAGTGAACTTTAATGCTCATGTTGCAGCCAAGATTTCTGAAGCTTGTGAGCATACTGTTTACTAGATCAACATAGTTTTCAGCTTTGTGCTTGGCTAGGAAATTTCTTACGACCTCAACAAATGATGTCCATGCTTCTCGTTCTGACTCATTCATGGAATTGACAAAGGTAGGATCCTTCATTAGCTGTCTTATTTGTGGGCCATCAAAAATACCAGCTTTCAGCTTTTCTGTACTTAACTGAGGCATCTTTCTTCCTATGTGCGCAAAACATGATCCATTCTTATCAAGAGCCTTAACAAACTGCTTCATTAGGCCTAGCTTAATATGCAGTGGAGGGAGGACGATGTTCTCTCGTTGAACTAAAGCTTCATTAATAACATTCTTTTGCCCAACAACCATATTTTCTCTCTTAGGCCACTCCTTTTTCACCCAATGGTTTTTTTTGTCCCTGCTGTCCCAGAGACACAAGAAACAAGGATATTTCGTGTATCCACTTTGTTGACCTAGGAGAAAATTTACCATTTTCAAGTCCACACATATCACCCANTTGTTCATGATATTGTACATTGATGTTCATGGTACTTAATCTTTTTCAAGACCAAAGCTATGGTGTCATATTCTTCTTTCATTTGCGTTGAATGAGCAATTGGTATTGATCCATACTTGTTGCCATTGTGTAGAAGGACACACTTCATACTTCGCTTAGAACTGTCAATAAATAGGCGCCAATCATCCAGAGAATATTTAGGAAGACCCATTTTTTCCAGGAGGCTGTTAACATCATGACAGAAAACAAAATTGTCTTCTTGAGAGAAAAAGGGCAACAGATCTTTTTCCCTTGTACGATAAAACGTAATTTTGGTTCCTTCTTCCAGTAAGTTTTTGTCATTTAGTCTTGAGGCAAGTAACTCTGAAGCTTCTTTTGAAAGATTAAGGTCTCTGGCAAGGTCACTGACCTCATCTTGGTTGAAACGTTGAGGGAATGATGACGTGCCCCCAAAATCACTTTCACTATCATCACATGTTTCAAAGGGTAGATCCAAGGTGCACTCATCCTCACAGAGCTCTGGTAGCTGATGAAACGTTGGGATCGGAACTTCATCTGAATGGGGGATTGGTCGTCTTGCCGAGGCTAAATCAGGATAATTCCATTTTTTGTGGTTGTTTTTGTTGATGCCAGTGATATTTACTAGACAGAAATAACAGTCATCAATGTGATTACTTGGTTCCCTCCAAACCATCGGTATGCCAAATTTAAGACTTTTCCTTTTTCCTGTAGTCCCCTGTCGTAAATGTTCTGTACACGTTTTGCAGACAATATGAGGTGCCCATGATTTTTCCTGGTCACCAAGTCTGATACCAAAGTATCCATGATATGCCTTCTTAATAAAGTCTGTGACACTTTTCCTGTTCTCTTTAAATGTATACTCACCGCATATGTAGCAAAACACATTGGAATGATTTATACAACTTCTTCTACTGGAACTCATCTTTTACCTCATGAAGGAAATATACAACAAGCATTCACAGTGAGAACTCTGCAACTAACCTCAATCAGAGTTGAAGCTTGAAGGTGACTACAGTAGTTAGCAGACAGACAGTTGCTAATTTCAACTAGTGGATTTTTCTGTAAGTAACTTCAGTTACCTGAAAGCAACACTTCTGTTAAGATGAAAATATTCAGAAATATTTGTGATAATATATAAATATAAGTATTTTAATTTAATTTGTATTTAATTTTCTTGAAAGTAACATTGAGAACATGTTAACTATGGAGGAACCAGCTATTAATTAATTTTCGGGTAGTAATATTTTAATGCAAATAATGGAAAAATGTTACGGGGAGATTATGCCGCATCTAAAAAAGTATAGCTGATAGAGAAAAACGGGTTCCATATTTGAATTCAGCGCCTCAAACATAGTAATAATCAGCTTAAAAACCTTGGGCACCAAAAAAAAATTTTTTTTTTGTAGGCCTGTGTTATCATCACTAAGAAACCTGTGTTATAGTAGACATTCTTGAAAGAGAAATCATATGTTTGCATGCTAAAAATAATTGCAACTCAAGCTACCACACTGATGTTTCGAAAAACGATTCTTTCGTACTGAATCTTCGGTTTAGTTCTCGGAAAAGAATTCACGACTTTATCTTCATCTTCGAGAATATAAAACTCAGCAGATAGCTGTCAGTTGTGTACCAGGTGTGTAAATATGAAACCGGAATTTGCCCATGGATGGCCGTAGCTGTCAATGTAGTTACCGTATCATTGGCGCCAGTTTCATATAATATCATAGTTTTTAATTGCGTTGAACATGTCGAGTGTTGTGCCTACAAACTACGATTTGCGGACAGCATTGATTTTCTGTTACCATTTAAGGAAAACTGCTGCAGTATCGCATCGAATTCTTGTTGAAGCTTACTGTGAGCATGCTCTTGGAAAATCACAGTGCTTTGAGTGGTTTAAGAAATTCAAAAGTGGCGATTTTGACGTGAGAAACGAAGAACGTGGAAGACCGCCGAAAAAGTTTGAAGACAGTGAATTGCAATTGCATTGTTGGATGAGGATGACGCTCAAATCCAACAAGAACTCGCGGATCAATTAAATGTAACACGAAAAACCGTCTCCATACGTTTGAAAGTCATGGGAAATATTCATAAGGTGGGAAAATGGGTTCCACATGAATTGAATGAAAGACAGCAAGAAAACCGAAAAACCACTTGCAAAATGCTGCTCGCCAGATACAAAAGAAAGTCATTTCTCCATCAAATTGTGGCAAGTGATGAATAGTGGATATATTTTGAGAAACCGAAGCGTAAAAGATCATGGGTAACTCTAGGCGAACCATCAACATCGATTGCAAGGCCAAATCGCTATGGAAAGAAGACAATGCTCTGTTTGGTGGGATCAGAAGGGTGTGGTCTATTATGAGCTGCTAAAACGTGGCGAAACTGTTAATACTGAACACTACCGACAAAAAATGATCGATTTGAATCAAGCATTGCGTGAAAAACGACCAGAATATCAAGAAAGGCAACACGAACCGATTTTGTTTCATGATAATGCACCATCACACACAGCAAAACCGGACAAGGAAACGATTGAGGCGTTTAGTTGGGAAATACTTGCGCATGCGGCTTACTCACCAGACTTGGCTCCGTCCGACTACTATTTATTTGCATCGATGGGACACGCATTGGCTCAGCAGCGCTTCACTTCTTATGAAAATGTACGAAAATGGCTCGATGACTGGTTTGCTTCAAAAGAGCAACAGTTTTTCTCGCGTGGCATTCATAAATTGCCAGAGAGATGGAAAAAATATATAGCTAGCGTAGACAATATTTCGAATACAATATTTTATCATTTTCATACAATAAACGTGTATTTTCTATTCAAAAATTCCTGTTTTATATTTACTGATATAGTGTATTTATCACTTTTTCACTGAAAAACGCAAAGAAAAAGATTTTTCATTTTAGTTATTTTTAACGAAATCTACGATAATATTATTCTAAAACATAAGCACGGTTAACGGTAGAGGATGTATATCGATTTTCGCCCTGACAACGCAAGGTTGAAGCGAGGACCATGTAGAGAAAATAATAGAAAACTCCATAATTCCTAAATTGCTTACTTCTATCCAAAACATATAATCTGGCGTGCACGAGTAAATTTGATAAGAAAAATTAATGATGTAGCTGCGGTAGATCAAAGTACTGTTACCTGAGGTCAATAAGATGCGCGATACAGTTTGAAAAGGGTTTTCTCGACTATGACGTCAAGATATTATAATTAGGCCATCAAACATCGCAAATACTCGAATAAATTTACCCGGCGGTATCTAGGAAATGTTAATGAGGTAACTGTAACACATTTTTGATTGCATAGATTATTCAGAATGTGCATAACAAATCAGTAAGATTTTTTGATAAAAATAATTTTATATTTTTGTAAATTTCTAACTAATGTAACACTGTATGTTTTTAGGAATGAGAGATGGTGATAATGGAAGTGTCAAAGTGATTAAAGATAGATCTATGTCTTTGAAATTGCTCGCAAACTAGTAGTTTTAATTAATTCATTCTACCTTTTTTGTTGTTTCTTTATTTGACGTCGTATAAAGTATACAAATAATTGAACTTCCTTAGTTGATTTCTTTACAATTTTAGCACTCATTGACAGGTCTAATATAGGAAAGCATAATTTTAAAATAATGTCTTTGGCCTCTTTATTCACCACGAACACTGTTTAGAAATGCAAAAAGAAACAGATCTGAGTGTTTTTTGAGTTAAGTTTACCATTAAAATATATGAAAGTATGTACCAGAGCTTTTATATTATCTTTAATATTATGTACTGTAATCAGTAAAGAAAATTTAATGGTCAAAATTTATTTATTAAATTTGTGTTCCCGATATTTTGTACACAAATAATATGAGAATATAGATGGTGAGACATGTAGACATGAGTATCGTTTTGGAAGTCCTATTAAGAATAACTAAAATAGTTTCGCTCCGGATTTTTCCCCTCACACATTTTGAATGCAGGGTGTGTTTTAGGTGTGGCATTCGTGCTCTCCTGCGTGCCACCCGAATTCTGATGGAACCCCAAGAAAATTAAGTGCTCGCGTTCTACTCCGTTTATTACAAGCACTAATTATACGGCCAGTGACACGAATAATGGCCATTACACTGGCGGACACCGTGGCAACGAACGCTGCCACCAATCCCAAACATACAAACTCTGATCCCTCGCCGCAGTGGACGGAGTGCTCAACCGCTTACGCGTGTAGTTGCTGCGACTCGCGGAGTCCGACAGCGGGGAGCGGCGCTTCAGTTTGTGATGGATGGGCGCTCATTAGACGCGATCGCGGTCGGTTTGACGACGCAGCGGTGGCTACTGGTCCCTCCGTCTCACCCCGTCCCACCCCGTCCCAGCCCCATGTCACGATCCACTCCCAAACCCTTTCCCTGTCATACTATCCTCGCTCCGTATGCTTGTCCCCATCATCGAAAGGTAGTTTTTTTTGTCCTGTTTGGTGCTTTTTGCAGGGCTTTTTACACTTTTTTCTACAACTTCGTTTCGTTGTGAACTAATTTTCTAACCATTTTATACCATGTGTGTATATTTTATTAATATTTGGATGATGATTTGTTATGTAACCTCTAATTAATGTTATTATATATATTTTTAATATGCCTTCTTTTTTACGTGACCAAGCGTTGCTTACGTGCAGTGCATTAAAGTATAATAATAATAATTATTATTATTATNTTGTATTTTTAAATCGATCAATACTAGAGGATGGCACTTTGTCGAGTCCATTGCGAGTCTAAAAATAATCTCCCACTCCCTTAACGATAAAACACCAAAAAAGAATGTTGCCGTTCGTTTACTATCGGGTAAACTGGTATGTGGACTCGAATGCGAATTAAAATGTTTTTGACAAGAATTATCGAT
The DNA here is from genome assembly GCA_002313205.1 of Laupala kohalensis. Lineage (NCBI taxonomy): Eukaryota > Metazoa > Arthropoda > Insecta > Orthoptera > Trigonidiidae > Laupala > Laupala kohalensis. The sequence continues at coordinate 88,242 of NNCF01127031.1, forward strand.
TTAGTTTTCATAGAATAAATTCTTTAACTTTCCTTTGCGTCAAAAACTAAGATTACTTGTGAAATAATTAGTAATTTATCTCATTGATCCTATATATATATATATATATATATATATATATATATATATATATATATATATATATATATATATAT
>NNCF01127031.1:88631-102360 GCA_002313205.1 Laupala kohalensis
TATATATATATATATATATAGTAAAGAGTCAACATAAAACTTACCGACTTTTCTACCCACATCTGTCGACAGCGCGAGAAACAACAGTATAAACATTTATCCCCATCAACAAACACATGTATACCAAACCTCAGTCATTTTTTCCTCCATCTCCCGTCCTTCATCTTCTTCCTTGTCTCCCTCTGTCTGGACGGTCCTCCCTCATTCCCAATTTGTCTATGGTCTGTGAGAGATATCCTTTAGGGTATGGTTGGGTGCTCTGTTGTGATTACTAAGAAACCACGTAAGCTGCTGGTATGCATGTAATGCAAATACTTTAAATTTTTCGCTGCAATCGACGATCTGTGATTTACATTTGCTCCTGCTTTATATGATTCTTACGTGGGATTATAAAATGTATATGGTTTCTACTAATGTCTTCTCTTATTTGGCACGCTTTAGAGAATTGTATTTGCATAAGAAGGATTTGTTAGTTATCAATCGTCAATAAATTTTTTGATGTGTGTGGGTTTGTTGTTTTTACCTAAAATGTATTTTTGCTATTATAATACATGTGTACTGTTTGGAGATGCCTGCAAATCATTTATCTTTCGGTATTTTACCATTTATTCCAATTTATCGGATTGAAAGTTTTGTAAAAGTCTTCAGATAACGAAACTGTCAAATAGATAAAAGTACTCTATATGATGATTAGACATGTCTAGAGATGAAATGTTTGTTTGTCGCGAGATATGATATATCGAGTGAAACATGAAAGATGTCTTGTCTGAATGAAGATTCTAAGAGAAAGGAAATGTTTTCTGTGTTACTGCTAACCAATCTATGGAGTTAGTATGTATAAGAAGTCTAGGTACCGTGGTAACGATGAATGAATCTGTGCTGCACCAATTAACTTCCCTGTCCTGGGAGCGGAGAGGTTCGTTCAGTTTATTTGTGCGTTCAGTCAAGTTGTATGGTTGATACCGTGGAAGACCCATTGAGTGCACTTGCGCATGCGGAGCTCAGAAGCTCGTTTATTTCAGTATGGAATTAAAGTCAGTAGCGCATTTAATTCAGCTCAGCGACCCACTTAGCTAAGTAGCGAATTTAGCTCAGAAGCGCGTTTAGCAGTGTAGCGCACTATCTACGAATGACGTAAGACGTTTTAAGTATGGATTTTAAAAGATTTAATGTCGAATTTATTTGGTAAGAAAATTATTCGAGAGTATTCCTGAACAATTCAATCTTTTTACATTAAGAATAATTCACATAATAGAGTTGTGAAAATATTGTGAATTATAGTATACCGCTTCAGTTTTTAATTCAGAAACGGTAATGTTGTATTAATAAATGACGTAAAGAAAAGGTAGAGATAGGGTTTGAACTAGGCATGTCGTCGGGACTGCAACGCTGTAGAGGAGGACTCCATATAAATTTTTTTAGTACTACGAGGGCACAGTTGAGTTAACTCGTAGAGTCAACGCAATAAAATGCGTCTGTACCATTGTTTGAATTTTTATTGAGTTTCCTGTGTCTAGTTGATTGAGCATAGAACTGGGTGACTTCTTGGCTTTGGCACAAAGAGGAGAGAGATGATGGAGTATTCGTTATGCTCCGACCATTTTACTCCAGGATATACTCCATTTACGATCTCCTCCGTCGTTGTTGACAGTTCGAGAAACAAGTGAAAGAGTAACTAACCTTCCGTTCTCTAGCTGTAAAAATTTCATGAAATTATAATTTTCCAAATTCGCCAACCGATAGAAAAATTAAATTCAAAGTGAGGGTGTCTTTCCTTAAACAGTGGCTGCAGTCAACTTTATTTTTATTATTTATAATCGTACAGTTATTTAACAAATACGTACTGTTATAAAATTAAAATTTCAAAAATATAGCTTAATAATAAAAATGTATTATTGAATGTGATTTTCGTAAATTCTGCCCAAACACTCACAAAGGACCTACATTTAAGTATGTCATTAGCAAAAACAATTTATTAAGGTGATGCCTTGTGTCCAGTTCTATTTCAGAAAATTCACAAGGGTACATTCGACTAAATATTGTGCTGTATTTAGTGGTTGGGTTATATTCCTGTCATCCTGTTATGAATCACATTAACATTTCCTCTCTTAATATCGATTCACGGTAAAAGAACGCTGAAAGTTTTCATGCAGGTCTGCTTGCTGTTCGACCACTCTTCTGCAGAGCGCTTCTGCTGAGAAATTCACAAGTGCGTAGTTTCCAAAGTTAAGTGCTGTTTAGTGTCTTCTGGAAGTAGAAATCCATCTTGCGCTAAGTGAGATAAATGGAAGAGAAACTTGTAAGTCTTAACATGGATTAGTGGAGATGGAGTTCTAATATTTAGTAACACGAAACAATACTGCCACAATTTTCGGAATCACTCGTTCAGAGAGACAGGATATGCAGGAGGATTTGAATGAAAACTTATTGTCTTAATGGCACTCTATATGCAAGTCATCTATCTATCAAATCATATTTACTTCATTGCAATTAAGATAATTATTTCGGTTAAAGTTAATGAAGTCTAATTATATATTTTATTATTTATATTACTTTGTATGTTAGTTTTACGGTTAATAGTAATTGATAAAGCCAATCTAATTTGTTGGGAAAAGTTATTTATAAATAAAGTAAATACACTGTGAACTCACTTGACTTCGTTCGTAAGCTGATATATTGCACTATATCAGTACAAAGTGAACCAGTGCGATTTAATTATTATTTCGTAAGATAATATGGCCTGGGTAATTTTGGCAGATACTACTTTCCCCAATCTGCTAATAACAGGCACATACTCTCGGTTTCTAATATTTAGCATTAAACGATGTAAACAGGACGTCAGAAAAGTTACGAATAGTATATGATAACCCACAATAGTGCATCATGTAACTCAAGTACCGTATGAATATAGTTTATACTGGCATGGTCAGAGCTGACAATTGTGAGGATTCCAGGAACATCCTTTCCGGATAAATGGGTTGAGTAGCTTCTTTTTTTGATATCGTTTTTTAATGCAGTTATCTTGGAAAGGAAAAGGAGAAAGTTGAAAAAAATAGGAGATCGCCTACAAATCTTTTATTGCTCTAAAGTACAATCTTTCGTTTGTGTAATGTACTCCGTCCTGTTACGCAGAAAACGAACTGTAATGTTCTAATATTTCTTGCGTATTAATGTAGTATACGATGCCCCTAGCGTAATTGGCACTGACAGACAAGACGAGTACTACGAACAATACATTAAATACATGAGAATTTCCGGTGACCTCTACAAATGTATTTGAAAAATCAATATAGGGTTTTGAATACAGATAAAAAATCGGGGTAGTATAAAAATCATCTATTTAGAATTTTTTAATAGTTTCTAATATGACACAATTAATTTCTCTCAAATTAAAAAAAAAATAATTATGGCTTAAGTGACCGGTAATACGTTCTTCAGTAGCTAAAATGGACGTAAGCACGTATCATGGCATTCATTGAAATAAATTATAAACTTGTATAAGATTTAATTCTCTGTCGGCACTCTCTCATAACCTTAAAAAGTTATGTACTCTTAAGTGTAGTATTGTGAAGAGTAATTTGTGATGAACTTGTTCTCTTCTTCTACTTTCTTTTGTGGTACGTTCAAACTAATACAATGAATTCTTGAGTTAGGTCGTTGCCGTAACTAATATAGTTAAGGCAATTCTCGCGATTTAAAACAAAAATACATTAAAATTCTTCCTCGGTTCACAAAAATATTTTTCTGTATGATCGTGATCTTAAACATAAATTGAGTTCGATAGGGCATGTATACAAAAGGGGAGCAAGTGGTGGGGGGGTACAAAATTGGTTAGTAAGCGAGATTAGTGTGAGAAGTTAATAACATTTTTAAAAAGAACAATTACTTTTGGTTTTGATATACAAGCTTCTACATATTGAAATGCTGTTCCTTGTCTTTAAAATGCACTTTGCTTATTATTTTTAAACTAAAAACATGCACGTAAAACATTCCTATTCTTTTAATCTACAACGTGGATCAATAAGAGAAAACATCTCTAATATCTAATAAATGGGTGATGACGTCGAAATACGGTTTTCTCTTTGATACGTCGTAACATGGTGCATGTAATGTATTTAAATTATTTGTTTATTTTTTCTTTGAATTGATGTTGACTTTAACTTCGTCAGATGAGTAGCCCCATGGCACGACTTATCTGTGTGCAAACCACACTTCGACATCTTAATCCGTTTCTAGGATATTTCAGGAGTTCGTTTTTATTGACTCAACCAGTACATACATCATATTCAATATGCATGGAAAAAATTACATAAATATTAAAGTTTACTACCTGATTTCTGATCGTATCATGACTTAGAAAGATAAACCTTTTGTATGTTATGTAAACTAGTAAAGTAACTTTGAATTTAGTACTTTTAGTGAAACGCCGCAAGAGTTCAATTTCATAGTCTTGCACTAGTTTCCTTGAAAAGCGAAAATGCACAAATTATCCTTTCCTTTCAATGTATTTATTTGTTTAAGCTATATATTTCATTTTTTTGTCCTTCCAGTTGTGTTACAGAAACAATCGACTAAAATGTTATCTCAACATTTCTATCCAAATTAATTTTTAATAAAATCAGAAATGGCCTCAACTTTATGGATTTAGTTAACATATATTGTCTTTTACGTATTGTAAAACAGATTGTACCTTCATGTACAGAAATGTAATTAGAAAATAAAAAATATATTGATTGTTAAACTTATGTTTTTTAAACTCTTATTCCCATTGTAATTTTATACGTCTTCTATAAACCCCATAGGTATTTTTATCACCGTGGTTTATCTGTTGATGTGATGAACTTTCATAAAAAACAAACGATCGAACTAAAATAAATACTCCTTCCTTTTGTTTCAAAATTAAGTTAATACGAAAGTTTGAGGTTAATACCCACGTTAAAAAATTGAAACCATGAAATCTGAATGTTCCAAGCAAGTTCTTTCTTTTTTTAAATGCCTTAAATGTTCAATAAATTAATATTTATTGTCAAACAGTAGTTACTAAATGTTCTCATGCTAGAAGTCCTCATCTTCCACATTGTAGCTTTTCTCTCGTATGAACCCTCTTCAGACGGTTTTGATTTACAATTCAGTGTCATTACATAAAGTAAGATTAAATCTTTCGAAGAAAATAATCTTTAATTTTTGGAAACCTGTTTTCGTGTATTTTTATAACGTTCATTTTAACAAAAATCTTTACCTACATTATCTTGAAGTTTTTGGTAAAATTCTGAATGTTTGTCTAGTTCTGTTCTATTCTAAATAATTCCCATTTCTTCATTACAGGTAAGACTGATTATCATCTCGAATCGTAACTGACATTTCTACCAGGGAAGTTGTAAGTAAAAATCATAATCTAATTAGTATGTAGTGCTACTTAAATGTAGCGCTAAAACTGTTAATTAATTTAATACCTCAATAATCTATGCAATTGAACATTATTTATGATGTTTCATTCTATTTTATCCTTTTTTCAAACTGGGATATCTTATTTATTTAGATTGTACTTCATTTAGAAGGGAACCTTAAGATTATTTTGATATACTTAAATCTCAATAGAATATCAGGTGTGGAGGTGTGGACATAGTAGGTGGTCGTCTATGTTGAAGGTGATAAAACTTTGATTAAATGAGTAAACTAGAAAATGTGAAACATAAACTTATTTATTTGTCTCGAATTATATCTTCATTAATGTTACTCATTTGAATTGTTAGTTCTAAAGTAGGTATTCAGAATGAAGAAAGTAATTTATTACGTAGTCATCAATCGTCGGATGAGTCCTCGACTAACTCTTACCCCCATCCCCCGTAAGCCGCCAGAAGCAAGACATTACGCGAGCGCAGACTCATATTGGAAATTCGCGAGATGCCTGGGACTCGTGGATCCCATCTTTTCGAGCAGTCGACTGAAATAAGTCCTCGAGGGGACGTGTTTCCTGAGGAATCTGACGGTGGGAAGCACGAGGACGGGATGGGTGAGAAAGGTAGGGGAGAATAGATGGAGAAATGTGGGTTATTCGGCTCACGAAGGATGGTTCACTGACCTTGTTAGGATCTCTGTGAAAATGACGTTCGTCTAGAGGAAACCTCTCAAGATAGGGTTTTGATACGAGATAACTTTTATTACGACTTTACTGAGAGATGTTTTTCGAATTATTGATGTGAACCAAAAGTAAATATTATTTGGGTCTAGACATTTGGTTACTTAATTTTTTTATGTGAGATAATTTCGTTTCTTGTGTGGGTGCATTAATATTTATGTTTTTTAATTATATTCGTCGATTCCTCCATTTAATATTCTACGTGTCATATATAGTCTGACATTTCATTTTTTTTAAAGAGTGGTACGAAAACAAACGCGTGCTTTTATATGTAAAAAATTGATAAATGCGGAAAACTGTGATATCTCTTAATCAAATTCAATATTATTTATTCTATTACCTTTGTTTTTTATTTGAATGGGTTCATTAATCACTCGATCCTCTTTATTGTATTTTAATGGCTTCGGACGCTTTGTTCCGAGGTTTGAATAATCGAGGTCACTTGAAGGACTGCGAATAAGGAAACTCTAATTGGTGGAAGCGAACTGGTAAAGATCCTGCTGCTGAAGACAAGGCAGAAGATTGGGGATGGCATCTCGGTGGGAAGCGACATGGCGGCACTTGGCGAAGTTACCACAAGCCATCCTACCCCTCTCGTCACCCTCTCACCCTCTCACCACCCCGCCAACCCTCTTCCGCAGACTTAAGTCGATCACTAATTGCGACCCGACATAGCCACCCCTTGTCCTGCCGAAGTTTGGGCCTAACTTCACCGAGAAGATAGATAATCCTGGAAATTGAGGTAAATCGGTGTGAACGCGGAATGAGGAATATCTTACAGCAACAAGCCACGGCGACGCATGCTTTCAGCTGGGGATGATCATGTAGGCAAATGCGACCGGAAGGTACGAACTAAGCTAAGCAACGATACAAGGCAGATAGTGTTTTAGATGGGTGATTAAATGAGATTTATTCTGTTGAAATACAATACCTCCCGCAGACTTAAGTTTCCATAGGAACGAATTTGTTATTAGTAATGAAGGATATGAAGGTTTATTCTATAGTAATTGTTTGCCTGAGAAAGTTGCAGAAGGTAAAGTATTACAGACCAATACATGCATTTTTAAGAGATCGTAACAAGTGTAGCAAATTTAGTACATTTAATTTAAATATTAAAATAAAAAAGCAATTAACGGGAAAAATTAATATACCAACTTGTGAACATTTTTACATTGCGTATTCAAGTGATGATCGTCCGAAAGTGATATATCTCTTGGGACAATCTCATAGATAAAAAAAATTAGACCTTAACTTTTAATAAGCTGGGTAATCAATTTCTTGTGAATTACTAAGTGTCGAAACGAGATCTGACTGAAACGTAACCAGTGTGTGTGGGGCTTTAGGGCTCGTCAACATCAAAGGTCATTAGAGCCCTTAAAACTTGTACAGGTAGGGAAAATGCAGTTACGCACTAGGGAGAGCCAATATGACTCTCCCCGCGTGTGGGACTCGCCGAATGACTCAGCCATACCCACTAAAAACCCTCCTGAACTACAACTCAAAACTGAAATCCCAACATATCTCACTTTACTAAAAACATTTTAAAAAAAGAAGAGGAAAGAAGAAAATGAAAGATACCCTAACCCTAACAGCGTCGGGATCGAAAAGAACAAGAGGTGACCAAGGAAGGTCAGAAAAGAGAAAGGAAGGAGCATGGCACAAGTAAGTGGAAGCAATGCCAGACTCAGCTCGGGGCCCCGTGTTCGCCAAACACGTACTTACTAGATGTTAGTCCCCTGGGGCGTGAAACGTAACCAATTTATAGTTTTAGAGAGATAACATAATAAGTTAAGGGCTTCAACGACATTGATGTTGGCAAGCCCTAAAGCACTAATAAAAAAAACTGTTAACTTACGGAATAATTCCTACAATGTGCAGAAGAATTTTATGAAGCTGCTCCCTACCTGAGATTTGAATTATAAACTTCAGTGTTGGCGCTATGTCCGAACAACTAACTATTGACAAAAAAGCTATCACGGGTTGTCAATAAGTACAATTTCAGATTTCACTATCTCATGCATAGAGTACCTCAGAATTACGAAAAATTTATTCGACTAGTCTATGTAATTAATACATTAGGGATAGATAAAATTGCAGATATAAACCCTACATATTGTGTTGATAGTATGAAAGGACTATTACCCCTTTCCTGAACTCTCCGCGAAACGCAACCAGCATTACTTGCAAAATGGGCAGAAAGTATTCTGCTATTCTTGTAACATGGGCAACCCTTCAACGGCAGTTCGTTTCTTAGTACTTAACAAGTTGCTGTTGCCCTTGATAATATTTGCGATAAGGTAAAATAATATCGAAAATAAATTCTCATACTCAAATAGGACAGCTCCCCCTGGGAACTTACATCTAGTAAATACGTGTTTGGTAAAACGGGGCCCCGAGCTGAGTCTGGCATTGCTTCCAGTTACGTGTGTAAGGCTCCTTCCTTTCTCTTTCCTGGCGTCCATTGGTCACCTCTTGTTCTTTTCGATCCCGACGCTAATAGATTGCGAGGTATGTTTTGAGATATGTTTAGATATATTGTAATTCAGGAGGGATTTTAGTGGGTATGGTTGAGTCATTAGGCGAGTCCCACGCGTGGGGAGAGTCATGTTGGCTCTCCTTAGTGCGTAACTGCAGGTTTTGCTAACAGACAGCTTCTTTTTCCCTCTTTTTCTCCTCATCAGTAGCCAGTCTTGAATTACCCCACTCCTCGCCTTATTTATCTCACTTTAACCCACTCTCCTCTTTTTGTATAAGTGCTGAGTCATATACAATATTAAATTTTAAAGTGAAAAAAAAATGGAGTCAAATGATAAGTACGTGTCAATATCTATAGAAAGATGTATATAAATCCTTACGCAGAAGTTTCATATACCAACAAGTGAAGTAACCTTAATGTAATAAATAAACTTTATTGTCAAAAATGCAGTTACAAACTGCGTATGACCACGTGGAGGACAATAAATTTACTCTCCGGATGCAAGAAAGGGTCCATCTCATCAATTCCGGTCAAGGGCCCCAAGGCAGAGGCGGATTTAACATTTCAACATACTCCTAATGATAAAAAAAATTGAGCGACATTTGTTACAGTGTTAACAAATTCCAAAAAATATTGTATTTAATAAAACATTGAAAAGTAGTTTCACAAGAACGTATTATTATCAAGCTATAAATCATTCGGAAAGTATTGTTAATAATTTGTAACTATTAAATAACTCTAAATTCGCTAATAATTATATCGATTAATGCCGTCTCTAGACAAGAACTTAGCGAGTATTTATAAAAAAATACGCCTCTACAAGAAGAAAAACCGGAGAAAAACCCGGGCCAGGATGGGGTTATAGAATTAATGTACACAACTGTACCAGGGTTGAGTACATATGAAACTAAATTTATATGAATAATAAGACATAATACTAGCTTGCAGAAAAATAGTTTTGAAATTGTTGTCAGATATTTTGAAAGTACAACAATGGCGTGATAAAGTACAAGACATATTTAATTTTTATTAAAATCAATAAATATTTTTACAGTGTAGAAGCACTGATGCAGAAGGTACTTTTCAACCGCCGATTTGAAAAGATTCAATTTCATAATATCTTTTATGTTTTTGGGCAGGAAATTATGTAGAACGATTCCCGAATGATACGGCCCCTTTTTGGAAAAGTGTGGTTGACACTCTGACGATGAATATTATTCCTATTGCGAATATTGTGTTCGTGTACAAAACAAGGTTGGTGCTTCAGTAATTCGGTCTTAACAAACACGACAGTTTCATAAATATAAATGCAGGGAAGTGTTATAATATTTAATTCCTTGAATAAAGGTTTAATGATTCAGGGATGAGATTTACATGTTATCCGAACAATCCTCTTCTGAATTCAGAAAGTCTGGACGCTCTGCCCGGAATTGCCCCAGAAGACGACGCCGTATCGTAAATGGGAGTATCTCGTTTCGGCAAACTACGGACCACGAGGCTCAGTAAGGCTCAGTTTTTGAGTGAGTTTACTCACTAGACACATCGAGAATTTTACCGAGATCGGAGAAACAGTGTCTAGATGGGATCCAGATTGCTGTTTCCGAGTATTACAACTGCTGTTGTTAGTCGCAGAGGGCGGTTGGTTATCCGCAGTGTGTGAACTTTTCATATATCACAGCTATTTAAACTGAGAAATGAAAAGCTACAAATTTTTCCTTTCCCCAGTTGGGAATGGAACCCGTGATGACTTGGTGAAGAATGATCACGCTGTTACCGTAGCCACGGCGGAGTATCCATAATATTTATAAAGAAAACTATTTGAAGAAATATTTAAAGAAAACTTTTACATACTAATTTAAAAACAAAACTTGGTAGTAAACTGAACAATATTCTATCACTACATACATATTAATAGGTATACAGGCAAATATAATCATATAAAATATTGTTTTATAGGTAGGCCTACCGAAACATGAGTTGTGCTACATTGTCTCTAATATTTCACAAGTACATTTCTAAATCTGTACTAAGTACGTAGGGTTGTGGAGAAAATGCACGAAGTCTGAGACCTAGACAAACTCAAAAGTCTTCTCTAAATTCCCCTTTAGATGATTCAGAGGTCCTTAATTGAAGGACGATAGAGCAGTGGAGCGGTCATGTAGTGCGAGGACCAAGACTTCTCCTCCCGGGAGACGTCTTGCAGACTTCGACGCAGATTAGCAGTCGGTAGCTTCTCCATGAATTCATAACACCGCTGTCGATCCCTCTTCGCCAACTCCAAGTCGCCAAAACTACTAATGATATTAATTCCTGAGTTCCCTTTCAATAAGTGGATTGCTAATACATAGCAGTCTTATGTGATGTGTTGCAATATTCTCAACTACCACAGGATGTTTGTCATGAAAATGTACTAATTATTACTAATTTTTTTTGTGTTTATAAGAAAAGATTAATCTTGTTATTATAATAGAAATAGAGGTCAGCACTCAAAATCAGAGAAGTATTGTTTATTCGTTTTTTATGAAATCTACAATAAACGTTTTTGTTCGAAATCAATATAACTAAAAATATAACATTAAAAAAATATAATTGAGAATAGAATTGCCAAGGAAGCAACTTTCATTTTTCATTTTCATTTACTTGATCCACTCTCTATTCTCGGGGCGGGTGGGTGGGGGGGAGGGTAATTTCCGTTCCATCTCACTTTAATGCTGAGAAAGTCTCCGGGCATGTGTTTTTCCTAGGCATCGAAAACAATGAGTAGGTGTTATTAGCAATGTTTTTTCATTGATCATCTTCGGAGTGATTTCATATTTTTAACGTGAAATACATATAAAATTATAAATGTGCACTCATTCGAGACAAGGCTTACACGATAAAATAACTAGTATTATATTTTGAATGTATTAAAAACTTGACTTAAACATCAAATACATTCTGTACGTTTTGTCTCCTTCAACCAACGTTCACTCGTATAATTTTCAGATTGTATAACACAAGAAACAAAAAAATCAAAAAATGTTAAGTGTAGGGGTATGTGCAACAGATTAAGAAATACATATTTGAATTAATTAAAAAATAATATATATGTAGAATAATTAAATCTGTTTCATCATGGAGTCTAAAAGTTTTCAGACCCCATGCTGTCATTCTAAAAACAGCAAACGGGGACAGGCAAACTATCATTTTGAGTAATGACAACGCCTCAAAGACAAATAAGTAGGGAACACGGTTTGTATTGTGTGGATTTCCCTTTGATTTTGTGCCAATGAGGTTCATGGGATTGATGTATGTCTTTGAGGATACGTGTTTCATAAAATTGAAGGACATTAAAAATGAGGCAGGCGATGTAAAGGTGGTGTAGGGGCTTAGGGAGGTGAGACGGGTAACAGCATCTCTGGAGCCAGAGCTGGAGGTACCGAGTGTAAGTCCAGGTGCGTTGTCATTTTCACCTGGCCATAAATATTGAAAGCTTTGCTCCACTCAGAAGTCACATGTTGGGATTAAATCGATCATTTTCTTTGTCGAGATGATAAATGACGCTTCGTAATAATCCTGAAAAAAATAAAACAATAATAAATACTCAACCCTAATGACATACGTATAATCTTGTTTTTCAAAAGTTGGAGTATTCTATCATGTAGTAAAAGTTGTCTGTAATTTCTGTGTTCAATCCCTTTATTTTTTCCAAACCTTTTTAGTAACTCCTTGTACACCACTTATGGACGCACTAACTACTGGTCTGACTAGATACTCTTGCAGATGAATAATGTCGCAATTTTTCATTGTGTAATTTTGCTAGTCGTGAATTATTTGTTCCGATAAATAAAAATGGTTTTTGTGTTTACTTTTCAAGAAAATTCAGTTTATTTGACGTAATTTTGATCTGGTTGAAAGCTGCTCCCCCATACGTTGGAATGTATAATGTAATAATATATTCTACAAACTTTCACTCCTCGAAATAACCACTAGAATTTTTTAGTATTTTTAACATTTGTCTACCTACTTATTGGGTGTCAAAAACATCTACGTATATCTCGTGTTTCAAATTGAGAGAAGAAGACGTGAGTGGAATCGCTAATCCACAACAAGTTGCACAGATCAGCTATTTGCTTCCAACACATTGAAATATCTTTACGTGACTCACGTCAAATGGACTTTTTCATACGTTTGTTACGTTTTAAAAATGAGCATTCTAATAGCTGATATTTTTAACCTGGCATTTACTTTCATGGGACTGAGAGTACTCGATAAGTGAGATATTTGCGGTTATTTGAGACCACGATATGATACATGATACGATATATTTTCCAACTCGGATACACGACAGGTTAGTATCTAGCACATGTATGTTGTCATTTTTTATAACACAACGTGACTAACGAATTCTCTGATAAAACTTAGTGACGCATTATAACAAGATTCATTATTTTTAATACGCATAAAAATATTTCTTTTTTATTTCTAATATGAAAGTTTTGAAATGATTTTCCGTAAGAACACTGAATAAGAAGAAATCGTATAGAAATGATCTTCCTGAAGTCTCTTGAAAATGATAGAATTTTTTACTACAAAAGAATTTCTATTTACTTTCATAATTATCTACGTTTTTATTGACGCTGTTCATCCTTTTGATTTGAGTCAACGTTTCCATATTTCTCTTATTGAAATTATCTATTTAACACATTATTATGTACACTACTGATAACAAAAAAGGGCTCATTTATTTTTCTAAGTCCCACGTTCTGACCGGTTTTGGATGTGTTCAGTTTGCAACGCCTCTCTCCTCTTGCTTCCCCTTTGACAGCAAAAGATTCGTTCAACCAATCGTAGGTCTATTTGAAACGGCGCCCATATTTGGAAGACTAATAGTACCGTTGGAAAATCGTAACGAGATAAAATGTTTAATTACACCGCTATTAAAGAAATATTTTGTATTTTTTTATTATACACATTTTGGACTTCTATAACAAAAATATTCTGTATATTCTTGACTTCAATAAACTTTACCATTCTCTATATTTAAACGACATCTCGAGATTCGTTGTCTCGCAAGGTCTTCATAGGCAATGTAAACGATATTAGAGTTTCTGTAAAAAACGTTTGCGTAATAC
>NNCF01127031.1:104366-118262 GCA_002313205.1 Laupala kohalensis
TACTTATAAATATTCCTATAATTTCTTATATTTATACAGTGAAGTAAAGAAATCAAATCTCATTGCCTAGAAATGATGTGTATTGTCGAAAGTAATTTCACATAATTTACGATTCTCTTAAGTTTTTCATATATGTGAAAAGGAATTAAATAAACATAGAAAACGTTTGTCTAAAATATGAACTAATAACACAAAAGTTTAATTCTCGAGTTATAAATAATATAAAACTACTTAAGGAACAAATAAATTACATCTTCTTGTGACATATTTATCCACGATATAACAATTTAGTAGTGATCGTGCAACCTAAAAAAAATAACCAGAGAAGGGGACGCAAGAGGAGAGAGGCGTTGCAAACCTAACAGATCCAAAACTGGTCAGAGCGTGGGACTTAGAAAAATAAATGGGCCCTTTTATGTTATCAGTAGTGTACTTGTATAATATTTCTATTTACATTGTTCTCTTTGATTTTAAATATCACGGCTTCATCGACTGACATTAGGCAGCACTTCATTCTCGGTCATATCGTTTCTTTGAGTATTTATCTCGATTTTTACTTCCATGCTGTCCTTGACCTTTCTTCATTTTCTGTCCCCGTCACGTTTACACTTGATGATTTCCACAAGAAAATATTTTAATTCTTACATTATCAAATTTTTACCGCATCCATGTTAGAGTCGAGGTGTATTGTGTTCGCCGGACTATGATGATATAATGTTATTTACTTCACTGGATTCGTGTGTGTCGAAATACTCCGCAATACTTCTGTTAAAACAATCAAGTTATTTTGTGTTGTTTACATATTGGGATGAGGTAAGCAATTTAAATTAATGAAGTTAAATGAACATTTAACTGGGGATAGTAATAATTATAGAAATATTATCTTTATGCGGTGAAAATGAAAAATATATATTTTAGTACTATATTTATCGACATTATGGGAATGAAAAGCTAGAAAAAAATTCAACATGAAAACACGCATAGCATACAATTAAAAAAACTGATGTTAAAGCTTTGTTGATGAAACTAACCTTCTAATTCATCTCCTTTGAACTCTTATCATTTGGAACTGCTATTGGTATTGGTATTATGCTGCGTAATTCATTAGGTCAATGGTCAAGCTCTCGAAATTCGAATGGAACGTTTTGATTTCTTATTTTTTATTTTAAATATAAATATTCTCAAACAAAATAATTTTACGAATTCAAAAATAAAAGTAAAATGTTTATTACAGCTGAAAAATACCAGTTCGTCTAAACAACATTTAATATAAACTAATAGTATTAGATATGACTTTTTATTTTGAATGTTTCGCCCCAGAAGTGTAGATATCTTTCCTCGCACCGACAACGAACTGTTGTTATATGGAAATCAATGCTTTTCTTATATTGTTGCTATATTGGGGTAATTATCTATTTGAAATTATTTTAAAAGCCGTGTGTAAATAAAATTCACACCTTTGACTGCAAAGCTAATCGGTGAGCTAATTACAGATTAATTACGCTTGAAATTATTACAATTTGAGGGCATTAAACACCCTAAAGGGTTTAACAAAATTAGGTTCTGACCATTTTATTATAATAATGATGATATTTATATAGATTTACGGAATTTTTTTAGAGACTAATTCTGAAAGAAATTCGACAGGTAATGAATAGTTTCCGTAATATTACTTTTCATTACTATTACTTAATAAAAGACGATTTGTTCCGTTTCAAATGAAAATACAAATATGTATTACTGTTGTTTTAAATATCTGGTGTTATTTCCTTACCTACCCGACATTCCCATACATTCCCACCTGCTTTCTTTTCTTTACCATCACCTTCCCACTCCTTCTAGCAACACCGTCAATACCCACTCTCTTGCAGCTGCTTCTGTCGGATGGCACCGCCACCGTCGCTGCCACTTCCATTACCACCGTTGCTGCCTTCGGGGATTCACCCCGAACGGCGTGCTTTCCCCCTCCACCCTTCCTCCAACCCGGCGAGCGATGCCCCTCCGTCCTTTTCCTTAGGAAATGGAGCTTTGCTGAGATACGGCGTTGCCGCAACACAATGGGTGTAAACATCTTTTCGTGGACAAAAACATTTGCTCGGGTACAATTCCCAACGTCGTGAACTGCTTCTTAAAAGTAACTCGGTTGTTTTGGGAACATCAGTTTTACTACCATACTGCCAATTCTTTTTATAATTTGCTAGGACTAGGTTCTGAAACGATTTTTAGAATACTGTGTTACTTGTAACAAAAGAATGGAACCTAACTCAACTTAGTAACAATTAACCAAAAGGAAAATATAATATGGCTAAGAATAGCAAGACTCAACGACGTTAAATGAACAGTTCACTATATTACAAACTCTCGAAATATTCAAATATAAACGAGGAAACCGATAAAATTGTGTGCACAAAGATAAAGAAATTTAAGATCGTCGATAACTGCGAAGTACATTTTAATTTTACTATTCGAGAAATTCTAGTTGGAAGTAGTTTTTATTTATAAAGGTCATATTGTGGTCAATTTTTACGATGTATGATTAAATATAATCTGAGATTGGGACAAAGACTCAATCCATTGATGTACATTACATAATTTACGTAAATTGAAAAAAATATTTTAAAAATTCTCAAAGCAGTTGAAGATAAATGAATGTAAAGACAGCATCATTGTAAGTACCCATTTTGTTTTAAAAATAGTTATGAAGCATTATTTATTTATTTGTTTAATTTTTTTAAATTATTTCAATTATATTTCTATCTCCATCTTTCGATACAATGAGGGTTCTGTTACTTTCAACTGCTTTTAACTTACTCTTCCTCTTCACCACTGATTTGCACATTTTATCATCAATAATGGTTGAATGGATTTATTTGTGGTATCTTTATGGTCTACTCCTCAACTATTTTACCTAAAGGTAAATACATAAAGAAGAAAAAAATGCATAGTAATAAATCTTACACTGAGGATACTAAAATAAATACATTTTAATTTATCATACTAATAAATATTACATTCTGAGGTACAAAATAAGAATAATTAGGGTGATTGTGAAGAAATATGAAAGTTTCACCGGTGTTTAAGTAGTACCCTTGTAACGTGGTATTCCACCCATTGTGCGCCGTCGTTGCGCTGCTGTGCCGCTGTGGCGAATTTACGTGGACGCGTGAACAGCCACAATGATCGTCGGGGAACGCGGAACGGGCGCTCGCTCGCTCTGCACACCGCAGCAGACCTGCCAACTTCACGCGCTGAAATAGGACGCTACCGATCTTCCCTCATTCCCCATGAATTACACGTCCTCCTTTGCGGATACTTCTTGGTTGGGGAAGCGATAGGCTTAAGGTATTATATTCGTGTTGACTACCAAGTTGCCAACTATGCAGGAAACTGAAATATTCACCAAATAAGTTCTTATTAATTAATAATTAATTCTACTGAATTGCACAATCAGAAGGGGACTATTATTTTCTGATTTCAAAACTTGATAATTAATTCAGATTCTTGTTTGACTCGGTCTTTGACAAGGGTCGCATTGTCTTCAGTCAAGTGATGCGGCTGCCATTTCCGTTTGAATAATATTTTCCATACTATTTGGTGAGTTATTCTTGTAAATGCCCTATAAGGTATGAAATTCGTAACGTCATTGCCTTCCTATTTCCATTTGCTATGTTTTACTTATTTTTTTCGTTATGGTCAGCAGTACTTTTGCCAGGGCATTAAAAAACATAAGCCCGCGAAAGTTTCTCCATTTAAGCCCATAGTAATTTCCAGTCAAATAATTCAAAGTTTTGCGCCGTAAGGATACGAAACTTCTTCACCACTATATACGGAATGGCCCATATTATCATTTGATACATTTTTTTTGAGGGAGGGGGTACTTAAACCTTGTTGCGCTATAATAAGGATATAATACCTTAATTCCTTCTGGTGCTTTATGAGAACTTCAATGTTTCGAATACTATACGATTTTGTTTTATGAATGTATTCAAGTGTGTTTTTTTCTATAATCTTCATCAAAAGTTATTCCAGAGTTACAAATATACTTCTTTCATTATTTTGCGCATGTAAGCTCTGAGTACGTAATAGAATACTGTCTTGGTTTTGCTTCAGAGTAAAATAACAATTTCTAGATCCGTTGGGGGATTCAGAAGAGCGATTTTAAGTTCAAGTCTCACCACCCTCTAGACAAGAAAAAATGACTGAAAACGTTGTTGTTTTGTAAAAAGAAGTGTTTTTATGTAGGTACGTATTTGCATTACTTTGTAAGAATATATTCGTACAGAATTATTATTGTGCGTCCTTTCGCACCGAACTTCCCTAACCCTCAAGTCCCAGAGATGTAAGTTTCCCAAAGAATGAAATCCGGCTTGAACACATTTCTATTTTTTTTCTGTCTCAATGGAGAGCTTCCTACAAGAGCAGCTATCCTCCAATTGTCGAGTGGGCTATGTGAACACACCAAAATGAAACAAAATCGTGTGTTACATCAATTTTATTCTTTGTTGAAATCGATGAGATTTGCATGATCTATTGGCGGTAAGTACTTAAACAAATATTTAAAACAAATACTTAAATACCCATTTTAGAAACCAAGTTATTCCCTGAGTGTATATGGGTGGGTCAGTCTTGGAGAGTTCAACATTAGTAGGTATTAACATTTAAAGGCGTAACACCGGCACGCACATTAAAGAAAGTATTGACGATCCGAATTTACGAAATTTTGTGCACTGAGGAAAATTTACTTGTGTAATAGGTAATGAAATTTTTATTCTAATTGCTTAATTTTCTTGCATCTGCTCTAATCCATTCTGTTTTCCCCTTGCAACAAAAGCCTTGCAAAACAACTTTACAAGTTTTGGAAATGTTATGGAGAAAATATTAACAAAATTTCATTTTGAAAGGTCCGAACATTTTCAGGTTGTTTTAAGTCTTTTGAAAGGATCTCTCGCCTCGAGCGACAAAGAAATTTATTGTGTTGAAAGGCGACTTACGTTTTTAAGTCAGTAACCAGAAAACTCTAGTGACACTACAGTGTTTGGTGTTCAAAAATACATCACTAGTTCCTATAATTTCAGTTGGTCTTACTTTGGCCATAAAAATGTTATGACAAACAATTATAGGAGTAAAAATATAGTTTCTCTCACTAAAAGTTTAGAAAGAGGTACAACTATAGACATAAAAATTAGCTATAAATGCACACAAAAGTTGTTTGCGGAAAATGGTAAATGCGAGCAAGACGAGTAGCTGAAGTAATAACAGAACATGGGGGAAAAGATTGGAAATTTTCGAAGCCCAATAAAAGAGACTATGGGTGAACTGACTTTACCGCTACCAGCAAAAATTGACTTTGCTCATCAGTGATTGTAGTATTCGGGACGTTTTCAAAAGCAATTCCAAAATAAATGCCGTAACACTAGGACACATGAGATCGGGAGTTGTTCGGAGAAGAATGGGCGGAATATCTAAGACGGATGATAAGACAAGGAATTGTCAGAAAAGAAATTATGAGATGATACAGACAAAGGGAAAATATGAGATATTTGAGATTTATTTGAATAAGGTATGATAGATCAAGGAGGGATTAAATTTGTGTGAAGCCAGGTTGATGGAGGAATGAGAAAATAAAGTAGCATAAATTCTTAGGAGATAAGCACGAAAGAGGTCAAAATTTAGGGATAAACTGTATTAAATAAAGAATAGTCAGGCATTGCGACATCAAAAGACATTACTCGACTACATCTGTTTGACAATAAAAGAAAAAGAACCTGTAATCTTCATTATCTGTTTTCATCACGTCCGGTCTGTTAAATTCCTTTTCTTTACATTTCAATCCCCTCTCGATATATTCTTTTCTCCTTTTCGTATTACTCACCCTTGTTACCATCGTTAACCAGGACGTGTTTTCTACAGTCTAAAACTTCAATCCATTGTATACCTCTCTTATACTTATGTTACAATACGCGGTCTTCCAGGGCTCCTAAATATCTGTCCGACGTCTCCACCAAATGCTGCATTCTACCCGTTCAATTTAAACTTAACCTCCCCAATTAAATGTTTAATTTATGTGCATTTAATTCTATCAATTTAAGGAGCTACTCGCTTGGCCTATTCTGTAACTACATAATTACGAGAGGTGGGTCGACAAGGATATGAAATGTGAGCCGGGATCATATTTCACTTACCCTATAATGACATGGAAACATTATCAGCTTAAACATTATTTATTATTATAATTGATAACAGCTGCTATCTCGTTCACAAAACGAACCATGCTCACAAAACAAACCCACGAACTACAGAAACATTACTACAATATTTAATTACCACTCAAGAATACATCGTGCCAAGTTAAACAAAGATTTGTGAATGAAATCATTATGAGCTTTTGATTGATGCTTCCAGACATACCATACAAGACAAACAAAGATTTATAAATGAAAAATTAACATGAGCTTTTAATGGATGAACTTTACGCAGCATACGTTGTCGACGCATGCTCCGGAGTGTGCCTCATGGCACACTGATTATTCGTTCGCCTCACTGACGACTTGAAAGACGGACGTCTTGAAAGACGGACGTCTTGGAGTGGGGGAGCCAATTACATTAAGTTTATTATTAGAATTAAGTATTATTCGTTTGTTCCCATTGGTCGGTCAGAACCTCGCCACCAAGGCATATCGTTCAACGGTCACCGGAAATCGTGGGTTGCGTTTCTGCTTGCAGCCGTGGGATTGCAGTCGCAATGGTTCATACACAAATAAAATAATCGTGACTGCCTATAATTTATTACACGCAATAAATATATAAATATTAATAAAAAGAATTTCAAAGGGACTACGAGGAGCGTAACACTTACAATATATTGCTTAAATATCTCGTACGTCTTACAAGAGCAGAGACTGTTAATCGGTAGGTGTGAAGTCTCACATGACTTTTGGCTGTGAAACTTAAATGTGTCCGGCAGAGTTCGCTTGCGTTACATGCACTCAGTGGCATTCATTTACCGAAAACTCTGTGTATTTTTATACGTCTTCTTTGTGGTATTTACTTTTTAAATGTACAAAAGTGAAAATTTTATATCACGAAAGTAGAGGAATATGGAAACTAACATATGAATTTAGAATATTTTATAAGAGTTCCGGACAACACTGAGCAAAATGAGGTAAAAAAATTCAGACCTGTTGACAGATGTTTTAATACTCAAATAAGGGAAATATATCAATTCTCAGTACCCAGTTTTCATTGAATGTTGTTGTAATTGTTTATACTATGTAGGATTGACAATACAAAAATTTAATTTCTAAGTTTTATGTGTGAGTGGTTTTAAAATTTTGAACGTCCGTAAATGATTGTTTGCTTTTCAAATACCGAGCAAAGCTGGGTAGTTCTGTCAATAAAATAATAAATAGAAGGAAATGGTTACGAGTTTGACCCAGAATCTCCTGCTGATCTAAGAGATTCGGGGTTTCATTACGAACCCATTTTCACCTGATTGAAGTTATCATTATAATTTATTTTAAAAATTGTTGGCTTACGTTTTCTACCCAATTGACGAAAGCTTTGTAATTTATTGTGTATAATGAAAATTGTTATCATATGCCTTGGTAGTTAAATATAACAAAATTGTCGAAAGCATTGTTTTATGGTTACTGAAATAAATTTAATGAACATGGTCTGCACATGTGCATTTTCAACCAAACAGTTTACTTTTTTTCCTATTTCAAAACTTCGTAAGTTTTTCCTTTTTGTTATTGTTAAATGATTTTAATTATAACCTAGTTTTTCTCTCGCGCTGTCCTTACTTTCGTAATCTTGTTCTCTGCTGGGTAATGTTATCCGACGGACCTTTCCTCTGTGATCTCATCCGCAAAACAGTTGTAAAATCCTTCAGGACAAACCTCGCTCGTAAACATTGTCCTCGAAACAAGAGAAAGGAAAATCCGCTGCGCTCACATCAACGTCTGAAGGTCTCCAACCGTGAAACAAAACGTTCGTTTGAAAAACACCCAAAGACTCTGGACATCTTTTCATTAATTAATAAAATTAAACGTGAGCTAATTTGAAAGAAGTTATTTTCGTACTCGAACTACAGGTTAACAAAGTTCAACGGGAACTTTAAAAATAAAATAACAACTTCTAAAGTAGAATCAGCTCAAAACGCATTCATATTTAAAAAACGTAATGAGTTCGCACGATTACACACGTAGATTGTTTTTTTTCTTCACGTAAATAAGTACTTGAATTCCCTTGATAATCAATTTACAATACATTGTACGTCATTCCATGTATATATTTACCTTGATATTATGTTCAGTAACTAGTTAACCATTATGTGCATTTTATTATCTGAATATGAAGTGGAATACAAACAATACCTTGGAATGCTTTATAATAAATTCGAATATTCTGTAACAATTTTACCGTTAAATTCTAGTGAGATGCAATTGTGTTCTAGAATCCTCTGAGACATTATTTGAAGAAATAAGCACAAATAATACATATTTCTTGCGTTTAGGCAACAAAGTTTATTACTATGCTGACGTTCCGATAGCGTACGCTATCTTTTTCTTTGTGTAAGGATGGACCACCATTAAGGAGTAAGGAAGGTAAGTGGTATAATTGCTAGATTATACCATGGTAATTACATTGGTTGATGTGTTATTAAAATTACGTTCATTATTCAGTGGGTATATACAAATATAGTATTTTAAGTAGGTAGTGTTTCTGGGTTGTGTTGTGTTGAGCTGGGTGTTTGTTTAATGGTTTATGTAATTTAGCAAGAGTTGGATTATGCTATATGTTTTGTAATATGTTGTAGACCTGATGAAGTTAGTGTACGATATCGAAACGTCGGTACAGTTATAAACTTTGTTGCCTAAACGCAAGAATTATATATACTTTTAAAGGATGGCAAAGAACATCCCAATAATTAAAAATCACATATCAGGAAGAGGATAAGTATTTCCAATGAGAACCAACAAAAAATATCAACTATTACTATTATCTTAATACTGGAGAAATTTAAGAAATCGTTACGACTCATATATTTTGAGATAAATACGTCATATATCAACGTCTGTAGCCAGTTACTAGCAGATATTTTTGTATAACCCTAAAATTTATAATATTTTGAATTTTTGATAACATTCTTCTATTTATTTGCGCAACTCAATAATAATGTAAATGTTATAACACATTTTAGTATTCTTAAAACTTTGTAATTATATAATTCTATTTTTGTTTGACATTTTTCCCACAAAAATCTATACGATGCAAACTTGAATTAGAGTTTTTTTTTTACACGAAGTGATACGACACTTCGTTAAAATTTCTCCTATATATTAGTGTATAACAAGAATGGAACATCTGGCTCCGATTGTTGATATATTTGACAATAAGTTTTATCAAATTTACCTTCCAAATCAGCAAATCCTAAATGTCAGAATTAAATGACGTAGTAATACGTGAGTTGACATTTCGTGGTATCGATTATTCCTAGGAAGATTGTGGGTCAACCTTTTCTTTCTCAGTTCATTATAAAAAGTAAACTCGATAATGAAGAACTGACGACACAATTTATATAAATGTTTAATTAACTATTTAAAAGGTAGTAATTTTTCTCGCGCTGGAGTCTCGAAAGTTTTAATGAAAAAAAATTAATCCTCGAGACAGTACATTGTGGGACGAGTGGCTTCTAAAAGCGCGCATAATTGTCTATATTGGAGATAAAAGTCTCAGTTCCTATGGTGCACCGCCCTCCGATAAGATTACGCGCATTGTGGCTTCTTTGTCATCGCCCCGGGTACTACCTCAGGAACTCGCCAGTTGCTTTCCTGGGAATTTAATTAGGGGCCAGTACTTGCCTGCATTTTGCCTCCGTCTTTGTTACCCTCCATTGAATTTCGTCCGTGTTCTTCCTGCTGGATGGGAGCTTTACTCTCCTACAGTATTATTATAATCACCATTATCTTCCCACTCCTACTACAGACATGTCTTTACTTTCTACTAGGAACATATTTGGGTGGATCAAATATTTTTATGATTTTGCGATATTTTATTCTTGATTATTGACGTCAAACATGTCTCTTCCTGTTTATGATAAATTAATACGAAATTATTTTTATTATTCTTACTTGATATTGTAACGGAGGCTACATATAAACACGTATTTATAATTACCAAAGCTGCTCCTAAAAACTTCTATATACAGGAGCCCTGGACGACTATTGTGTGAAAGTCTAGCAACAAGAGTTTGTTGATTACAGACCAGATGTTCAGTCTTCGCTCAGCTACTACGCTTACGTACCCGCTTGTATTCCGTTCAGCGCTAACCTCATGTTATAAGTTGTAATATACGTGATATACAACTCACAACTGAACTTATATTTGGTGTTACCGGACCAGAGAATTTACTCTGAATTATTGTACACGTGAGTAAGATTGATCTGATCAGGAACTGATTAAATTCTGCTTGAAGACTTTTGTCCTTTGACGATGTACCTTTAATGTATTTAATTATGTACTTCCAATTTTGCTTGTTCTTCATTAAATAACTTGTTCTTTTGATTGAATTTATAACTTCGTAATTTATAATAGTAGATAGCTTCTTTTTGTAATTTTGTAGGAGTTCATCTAGGACACGCTTAAGTAGAAGTTATCGATCATTTATAAAGATGAATAACTCCCCCACAATATAGTCGAGTCACCCGCGTTCTTGTCGCGATATTATCTTACCCAGATACAAACTCGTGAAATGTGTTTCATCATAATTTTTCCCATGTCCAAGAATCCAACCTTTTGTTACAATCTGTCATATTTTAATTTTAAAATCTTAATTATAATATTTTCATACTTACTATTTTCAAGTGAAGAATTTTGAATCAGTTACATGAGAATTTTATAGAATAAGATATCTTATTAAATTGTCAACTGTTCAATTAATTATTGCACATTTTTCTTCTTAAATCGCGACATTCTCTCGTTATATCGTCGATTCAATAACTTCATAAATCGAAAACGGATGCTTTAGTGGTTAAATGTATCGGTGTGCATATCTTAGACCGCTCTGTATACTCCTAGTACTTTACTTAATCAGTGACTTTGCAAGTTTCAGTGGTCCCTCTTGGTTCCAGAATAGTNACTCCTAGTACTTTACTTAATCAGTGACTTTGCAAGTTTCAGTGGTCCCTCTTGGTTCCAGAATAGTTTCATGGAGGAAGCTAAAACTGTTGAGAACTCATTCATCACAAAACTAAGAACTAGGAACTTGGAGTTGTCAAGTTGTAGTACTGAATCAACGATACACCTCTGATTACATCATATACCTGGCTCTGATCGTCCAAAAGTTGATCCTCTCTCCGTACTATAACTGCGTATCACAAATACACCGGGTATATAAAACTAAAAATGTATTGCATGTACATGAAACACACAAAATAACAAACAAATATTAAAACACGAATATCTTTCTCCTGATTATTACCATGCAAATTCAACCCGTCTCTTATGGAATCATGTAACAAATAAACCGTGTGCATAACTAACAATATTTATACTTAACAAATAAGAACTTCGACATTTTTAGAACAAATAAGAACTTCCACATTCTTAGAGGTTATTCTCGTATTGCGTCACGTAATTGGAGAAAGGGGTGGTGAATATCCGGAAATTGTGACGTGTACATGATAATGTCTAGAAAATATATACTTCTAAATTCAAAATTCAACGGAAAAAAATAGAAAAACCCTTTCTGACAAACTCTTCCAATCTTTGAAATTTGTTACGTCTAATTTGAAATGCACTGTTCAAATAACTATGAAGGATAGTACGCGAAGCAATACCAGACTGAGTAGTTTGTCTACTGTTTAATGGTAAAATCTTGTTTGAAGGAAGAAATGTCAAATTTTCTTAAGTGAGTGTCCTTCGCACTAACACTTGCAATCCCACTAAAATTCGAGAAAAGAAATGTTAATTAGTTGCGATTGTGAAGTGCTCGTTACCTAAGTGATCCCAACATTTGACTCCTACCTCTCACTCCATCCTGCGTTTGAGGCTCTACCTGTATTTCGCGTTCCACAAGTCTCTTCCCCGCTCCCCCTCCTCTCCAACTTATTCAAGTCCTCCCTTACTTTCCGTTCCGCAAGCCCACTTCTAACGGATCCTTGAGGCAAGCCACTCACGCCGAGCGCAACTCTGACGTGGCTCTTGTGAGCACTGCGTTCTGTTGTGTGCCCCTTCCCCCTCTCCCACACCCACTCTCATTCTCTCTCGCTCTCCCTCTCTCTCTCTCTCTGCTTGTGGCTCTCCAGCAGCAGTTCAGATTGCGGTTCTAATGAGATCGAGATTGCGAAAGCCGGAGCTGAGTTTTGTAACTTTTGGAATTCAAAAATTATATGTTCTCGGGAGAACTGCAGCCTTCACGATGGACGCCGGAAGAGAAAGAGAATTGCAATTCCACACAGCAAGTTTTGGTAAATTCCGAGATCATTGGAATACTTTGTGGAAGTTGAAGAATGAATAATATCTGTGTTACGTTATTTATTTGTCATAAATGTCGGCTTCTTTGTATTTTAAGAAAGAATAAAATATCATTTCTGTTAAAAAAACATAAAGAATCCTTCTTACAATATTTATGTAGGAAAATGTAAATAGATATTGTGTTGCACAAAATGAAATTTGAATTTCGTGAAAAAGAAAGATTTTTTGTCTTTACAGGTACAACTAAAATATACGGTCAAAAAGCAGGGGGGAAAAACTTCGTTTAACCACGCGGGTGCCTGTAAATCAACTCTTCGGATATAAGCAAAGGACAACATCATCAATTTCGATCACAGGGTCCATCGGCAGTGGCGGATTTGACAATTCTGCTCCCCGAAACACAATCATGAATTTATTTTTATTATTAATAGTTTCTTATATAATACTTTGTATTATATATTTATACATTGATTATTGATCTAAAAACAAGCTTTGGTGAATAATTTTGGTCAGTTGTTGCACTTTATGCTTCAAATTGAAATACGATTCTATTGAAGGAAAGGATTCGCCATTATTCTAACATTACATGAGTCGGAACAAAAGGATCTTTCTTTTCCTATTCGCGTGTGTTGAATAACTGGAACAGAAGAGAAGGATGACCACAATGGAGATTTTAAATTACATAAAGTACTGTAAATGAGTTAGAATGAAGCTTAGCATTTACAAGTACTTCTTCTTTAAGGAAGCCATTAAAATTATGAAAGGACTACCGCCAAATGAGGGACGATACCTCCAGAGCTGTGTACATTCCCAAAGAGTTGGAAAGATGAGACTTTACCGTTACGTATTATCAATCATAAATATATAAATACGGTTCTTGAAGTTCGAAAACGGCTCCTATGGTTCATATCAAATACTGTTTCGTTCTAAAGAACTATCTACAATATACGTCTCGAATCNTTTCGTTCTAAAGAACTATCTACAATATACGTCTCGAATCTCTAGAGGTGGAATCGATATTTGCATAATTTTTAAATAAATTATGACACTTCTATCGTCATATTTTATTCTAAAGCCAACGAAGGAATATTTGATATAACAATATAGACATGTCACGTAATTTATAGAATAACCGTTAATTGAAAAGTTTATTAAAATGTTATTTACGTTGAGTAAGTGTATTTTAATATGTAAGTTTTACTATCTCCTTTTATAACCTATTTTTTTTAATAATTGGCCAATTAGGAATGATTCTTCCAACCCTTTAATCGAACGTACGTTTAAATTCTTGGCATAAGTGAAAATATAAATAAAATAATATACGGAACCAAGAAGGCTTTCAAAAATAAGAAAGATTTTATGTATAAAATGAATATATAATGGTTTATAAAATGTATAAAATGAATATATATATATATA
>NNCF01127031.1:118445-146563 GCA_002313205.1 Laupala kohalensis
GGGGCGGTGGAGGTGGAGAGGTCGCGACCTCGGCGCCGGCGGTCGATGCGTCCCCCACCGCCACCGTTGCACCGTCGCCCCAACAGAGTGGTCGCGTTTTACACACAATTCGGAGTTTAGTCGTCAAGAGATGTTGCAGTCTCGGCCAATGCTGAGGTACAACGCATCTTCCAGTTGCTTATAAAGCGTTGCTGGTTGCAGCGGGAAGAGTGAGAGCATGTGCGTTGTTAGGATAATTCTATGGTTAGCATTCCTTAATATGTTCAGTTTGTTTGAAGGAGAGGTTCCCAAACGGTTACTACAACAAATACAATGAAACGACCACTAACGGCCTATTCCCAATAATGAATATTTCTCCTAAGTAGACACTCTTTTTGTACCCGTCATTTTATTCTATGTTGACCTTAACTTCCCAGAAACGACCGTTTCTCAATAGTGGAGAAATTTTATGGTCCCATGAGTATCCGTTATAGAGAAATTTCATACAATACTCTTCGAAGTAATTTGAAAGTAGACAAAATATATTCAAATAAATATTACCCCTTGTTAGTCCAAGGGTAGAGTACTCATTTGCCTAAAACAACCCTCGGTACCATTTCTGACTGTGCCAGAATATATTTGTNAACTCATTTGCCTAAAACAACCCTCGGTTCCATTTCTGACTGTGCCAGAATATATTGGTCGCTTTTCACTTAAATGTCTTAGTTTATCATTGTGATGATGAAAAAATGAACTCCAAACTGTTTACTAACTCATGTTAAATTGAATGCCACAATTTGGATTACGTATATATTATTTTCCCACTATTATGTATTACGAGTACCGTTCAAGCTAGCGCTACACGGAGCGGTAAAGGTTTGCTCTGACTGGCAGTCCAGAACGCGAGAGCGCTGCTCGCAAAAATGCGAGCCGGACGTCTCACAGAACCTCAAGCGTTCGTTATCGAATTAGTGACGGGATTTAGACACAATCACGTCTGTGATATTGGAGTGAATAAAACTAAACTAGATTTTCACATAATATTCTTCTAAGAAAAACAACTTTAATTCTCCAATAATTTAAGAAAATCTTAAATTCACAAGTAACTTAAAATAATTTGAATGATGACTAATATCTTACAACAGAAAAAATATTGGCAATAAAAGGAAGACAATCAAACATATCCAGGAACTTTATTAGAAATATGAGGTGCTGTATCCCGCAATCCACCAAAGTATATTAATTTCCCATTCAGAGTTAAAATATGATGGGGACTGGCTTTAGAATAACATATAATAGGATTTCACTCAATGAACTGTAAACAACTTTTGCATATTTTTTTGATTAATAAAATAAATTATCGTCAAAAAGTAGTTACGAACTGCGTATGACCACGTGGAAGACAATAAACTAATTTACCTTCTAGGTGCCCTTGAGTATTCATTCAGTCTCTCCTCGAAGAAAAACAAAACAAAACAAAAAAAAACGGATTGGAGCCCTAGAAACTATTGAAGTATGTATGCTAATGGGCAGTAATTTCGAAAAGCATCAACTCCAAATCACAATAAAAAATACCATAAATGCATTTACGATATATGCCGGAAACGAATGAACATATATTATAATAATCGTGTTTAGAACACATTCATAGCTAGAGGTGTGATTACATCACTCTCTTAATCGCAGGTCAAGAGATATAATTTGGGAGATACCATCATATAGTATTAGAAAACCTTTGTGTGTAGAATGCTATTACATGATCTCGTATTTATTTTTTGTCAGAATGCTCCAAGAACTGCTCTATATTCGATAGCCTTGAAAGCGATTAGTATTCAATTTTCCGAGCATGTGATAACCCAAATATATCAAAATTATTAAAACACGATTAAATGATATTCTAGTTTATCCCAATAATATGCATGACATTCTTGTTGATTTTAAATCTTAAAGAGGAACGTGATGGGTAGATCCTGATAACCACTTGTGGGTCGCGGACCACAGATCGAAGAACGCTGTTATCTTCCACAATGGAGCGTGTAATAAAATAAATCGTACAGTAGAAAAACCTAGACATAAAAAACTCTGAAATCTCTTAGATTGCGGTGAACCTCACCGCCAGGTAACAGATTAATCATGTTACGTCGAATGAAAATGGGAGACGGGACCAGGATTNGACTCTATTTTGATTAATATTGGAGGGAGAGATTCAGAGAAAGAAAGCCTGCGGTCAGTCCAGCGTATCTGCTGCCCCGACCTCGCTCTGCTTTTCTAGAATACTCCCCTCGGTGAAATGTTCTACTCATCATTGAATCTCACAATTCTCAGTGATGCCGAGCTGTTCTAGATCTCGGTCATTTTCTAAGCTTTTCCACCTCGTTATCGTTACTCCAGATGAAAGTCTTACGACGATTCTTTCATTTAGATTTCGAATACATTCTTTTAGTCTGAAGAAGGAGCGTATATCACGTAAAGAATGTTGTCATTTATTCCTTGTTTCTTTTTTTAAAACCTACTGAAATACCTGAGTAGTTCTAAAAATAACACGTTGTTAAAATTTAGTACTAGCGAACCTCCAAATTGTATTATTGAAACTATTTAACTTTCTTAGTTTTTCTTAAAAATGTTTTCATTTTTGATTTTTCAGCTAATGTACATATTCTGGTATTTAATTTTCTCTAAATAAAACGAATTTTAATATAAAGTGATGAGACAAAAAAACCCTACTGTCATTCTATCTAAATTGATATTTACATGCAAGTGACAAACGATGTATTCTAAAATCCGCAAGACACATGTATTGGAGGGAAATGAAAGTTTAAATTATTTGAAAGTTACTCGTTTTTAGGATGATTTAATAAAATATTATAAGTTTTTAAAATGCGTTAAATTATATTTTTTTCATATTTGATCATGAAATAAAATTTTATAAAATATTTGCTAAATGTTTAATTCTTTCTATTACGAATTTTATATAAATGTCGCAAGTAAGAAAACAACAAAATCTTAGTTCAGGTTTTACAAGAATTCCAATTAAAGTTCAATCAACGTCTTGGCAATTGGTAATTTTTTAGTCTCTTTCACAAACCATCCAATCAGACCGAACAGCCAGTTCAATCAACGAAAGGCTCTTTAAGATTCAAGTATTTCAACTTCTACTTGCACCGCGAAAAGAGCATCACGTGCCGAACAAAGCTCGACAATTTTAATCTGAATGGTAATCAGGTAATCAAGCTGTCTGGGTGTAAAACCATCTCATTGGCTCCTCCTCTGCCTGAACTTTATCTTGCCTTGGAGCGTATTGGCTCAAGACATGATCAAGTCCATCCAGACAGCGTTTATTTCGCAAAGTTAATTTCAAAGAATCGAACCAAAAATATGTTTAATTTATTTTCATTTTGAGAGATAATGTATATTTTAGGGCATAAATTTATGTTAATGGCGCGAAGTCCCATAAATCACAAATCTAAGAAACCTAAACAGTTTTTCTATTCATCAATATTGCATAAAATCCATTTTCAAATATTTCTCAATCTAAGAAAGAGGAAATAAATACATTCTCAGTTAAATTTTAATTCCTTCGATAATTGAGAGATCGCGATCTGCTTCATACATTTTGAAGGAAAACATTTAATACTACAGCGAAATGTATAGCTTTTTCGATAATTTCTTACCACAATATATTTCTTTACACTTAAGCATGTTTGTACAGATATCTGGTTTGATATTGAAACCGTTAGTGATGCATATCATTCCTACTATTACAAATGAAATCTGAATATGTTCTTATCGGTGCGAGAGAACTTTTCTCTGAATTATTGCTCTAATCTTCATAAAATTCTGCATAGATGTGGCTCGAAATTCAGTGAAATTGTCTATATGATACATCATTGAAAGTTAAACATTTTGTAAGCTATATGTTAATCTTTATTTTACTTCTAGAGAGTAAATATGGTATTCTATGTATGCACATTACATACCTGTATGTTTTTAAAACACATAGACCTGAGATAGCTCAATACCATTGGACCTGCATGAATCACATACAATCTTGTCTTGTGGTTTTGTGCTATAAGTAATCGGTGTCCTCGCTTATTTTTATGTTACTGAAGGTTCATTGTGTGAGTTTTTTGACATAATGTTATCTATTTTTATGTTGTACGTTATTGTAATAGCAAATACATAGTCGTAATACTTATCCACACTATGTCATAAAATTGGCGAAATTATTGCCATAGTTTTTAGAATTATTCGTTCAGAAAGGATGATAATTTGTGTATTTAAAGTATTCCCAAGAATATATTGCGTGATATTTTACTTTGCCCTTACGAAAAAGTCGACAGCTCCAGAAACTGAATGAATGACAAATGTTCACACACAATACTAAAAATGAAAAATCTCCAATATGGTGCAATAGTAATGTATGTTATGTATATAACGTATTAAATTATAGTGTAGCAGAGGAATGAACACAAAATGCGCCGTAAAAAGATATTAATGGTCATTTATAGTTAGACAAAATAAAAAAAATTCATACAAGTAATGCCGTGTGTGATCAGCTAGCACGTGTTTAAAGTACGGTTATAATAATAAATTAATTTATTTGCTGTTGTATTATTGCGCTGTGATAAATTAATACGTCCATATACGAGGAATTCCATATAATAATAATATAATAATAATTTTATTTCCAGTATATTTTATTCCAAAATTACAAAAGGCACAGGGTAAACTTCTTGGAATACTAACCAATATCCAGTTGTAGACCAGTTACACAAATAAATTGTATGACAAAAAAAGGGTCCATTTCACTAGTAAATTTCTTTGCAGTCAACATGCTGCTATGAACAATTGAAACAAACAAACCATGAAATCAAACTCATTTGTTTTATGTCATTCACAATATTCAGAATTGAACAAAATAAAGTTAAATCGTTCGACCCTTGCAAGATAGATTTGTCGATTTTCGACTTTTGTACTTCTAACTAACAAAAGATGTAATTTCAATATTTTATGCAAAAATTCAATTCACGCCCTACTTGAGCATTCTGCTCATTGTCGTATGTATACAACTCCGCACATCCCGGCGAAATCGTAAAAAACTGTGTCCACAATTTGAGGTTGTCTTTGGCGCCGTACGTGGGAATTAAACCATATCAGCGGATAATTTGATTCTAGCACCATAAAAAGGAAAGGGATTTGATAATAGAGCATAGCCCGCCACACCGCTTAAGCATGTGGTGAAATGGTGTTGTCAAGAGGTTGAACATAAAAAGAACGGAGGTGGCTATGTTTTGACAATCTCAGGACTCTTGATTCGCAAATAAAAAAGATGTAATTATGTATTTAGGGAAGTCAGCGTGACTCGGAGGGTAGAGCGCTGAGATGTTGGCTGGATGACAGGGTTCGATTCCCTGTGAGGTGTTGATCTCTACTCACACCTCAACATCAAGACTGATCTACCAGGGCTGTTTAGCCTTCTGTGAAATGAATACAGAGTGTATTCTGGGGTAAAAACCTGCCGCAACGAGATACTAGTCACATCTCCTCCTCCTAGAGTCCAGACCGAAATATTGCGGAGCTCTACCCACTTGGACACCTTAGGGGTCTGTTGTGACTTTTCAATTTTTTTTTAATTAAAAAAAACGAAAATATATATAAAAGGATGGATCGAAAAAATTACTTTAACGGGTCTGGGTGATAAAATTGAAGTTTTTAAGCTTCTAAATCATCCAGCAAAACGAAAAAAACAAAAAAATTTCTGACTGAATTTAGAGGGCACGCGGGAACTTCAAAAATGCAATTTTTTGGTACTTCTTTGATTCTGATGCATACAAAGCAAATATCAATAGTTGCGATTGGTCGCATATTTTGACCCACAGCGCCCAGACACATACCCTTTCGAACCGACATAAAATCATCAACCTCATATTGTTCTTTCCGCAGGTGCAAAACATTTAATTCAGCTTTTGTCATTTCCACCTTTCTAATCGGAGAATAATGCAGAGAATATGTAATACAGGTTAATTTTTTGAAGTACTACAGTCAATAATAGTTCACTTTCTCACCATAGAACAACAGACCTCCCCAAGAATTTTGAAATACCGTTTCGATATTGGCCTGGAGTAGGCGACGGATACCCCAGTTGACACCCACACTCATTCCAACCGAGCGAGCGATTGAATCCAAGATTTTCTTTTCAACAGTGCGCAGGTAGCGAAGATACTACCAAGGTGTACAGACGTTTTTTATTTTTATTTGTAAGAATTACGTCCACGTTGACATTTCTGAAAAGGAATACTGATTTTAAAACTAAGAATTATAGCATATTCGGTTCATTTCAATAATATGTTTGAAATTATTAAACAAGCGTACCATATAAACTGTTATATACATATTATATCCCAGCATTTTGAATCAAAAATCATGTAGATTTCCGGATTTAAAAATCGGCGAAAAAGGTTCATGCTTGGTTGCACTATTCAGGCAGCAACCGTGGTCAAAGAGAAAATATATTAGCAAAATTATCTTCACGTTCCGAACCAAGTTTTGAAATCCATCATAAGCTCTACAGATGCAGTTGATGTTTCCATTAGCATCCGAGTTATTGCGCCTTTCGAAAGCTGGCAGTTGCTAGTAATCTCCTGTGTAGCGCAAATTAATGGCCTCTGCCCTTTTTCTCCCTGCGATAAATATGCAACGATTCACTGCCTTTTGCAGCGAAAAGGTAACTGATTATCCTCAGCTCAGGAAGAGGATGTGACGCAGAGCGCTTAGGCGATCCCCCATCCTCGGAGGCAACAAGCTGCTACAAAAATGCTGGCAGAACAAAAGTCCCCGCATTCGAAGTTGAAAGTCAGAGGTCCAAGTAAATTTCTGATATTTTAGAAATGTCAAATGTTTCTTTGAATAGTATTTTTACTTCTTTGTCAGGTCAAGGATGTCCTCATGCCGGCACGATGGAAATAATGCTTCGAAGAAAAATCAGCGGAAGAATGCTGTAGAATTTTTTCTTTTAGTTCGATGATCGAGATCAGTCTTAACCGTAATCAAGGGGGGGGGGGGCTAACCGGGGAGAATTTTTGTTTAAAAATTATCGTTTTACAACACTTAACAATCTGATATTAATAACAATTATTTATTGAAGTTATTAATACGGTATTATTAATTTTATTAATCTGGTATTATTAATAACAATAACAATATTAATAACAACAATTGTATAACTATTAAGAATGACAATTATAACTAATAACAATTATTAATCTGGTAGTGTTTTTTTAAAGCATGCCATTTATCAACTTCAATTTTATCTGCTATGAGTCCAGGTCCTATGGGGGAACCTAAAGTTCCATTCCCCCCCCCCATTAGATCCACCACTGATAGGGATGATACTATGGCACGTACGCTATTGCAGATCAACTTACTAAAAGAGTGAAGTGAATCGACGGAAAATATTGCGTGAATTTGTCCGATGTATGGAATTATAGGAGACGGTTTATGAGTCAGATAAAAGGAGCGATAATATTAAGCAAGAAATGGTCATGGTGAATAAAATGTGTGAAAAATTGGTAAAGTATGATCAAGAAGTCAATAGTTTGAGAGAGAGAAAAAAATATAGTACATAGTGGAATAAATCGGAATGAATTAGGAAGAAAATCCCTGGATTGATTATTTTGCAGAATAGTCGAAGGCTAATTGAAATGAAAAAAAAAATGCTCTCGTGAGTAATTTTCATCTGAGTGGATCTCAGTCAGTCAGATATTATGATATTAATAGAGATATTTACTATGAAAATAGTACTCACTTTACTGTCCGGACAATAGATGACGCTTGGTTTACGAAGCAAGATATCAATTCAATGCTCTTTCGACCCACTGGTTTTCGAAGCCTATTCATCAAATAGTCTCAATTTATAAAATTGGCGACACAGACGTAAATTCTATTAAACTAGTTTATGAGAAAACATTAACCACTGAGTCCAATGTGCAAGAATGAGTGTAAGACTCTTCAGAAATTAGTGCATGATTTTCTTTTTACTGTTAATCATATTACGTCGAATGAAAATGGGAGACGGGACCGGGATTCGAACCCGGGACTTTGAGCTCTACGCGCTCATGCGCCTACCAACTGCGCCATCCCGTTCGCCTCTCGGGCCCGTCTACCATTCTCATTCAACTTGTGAAACCCAAAGACCTCTGAGGTGGTCTCGTAGAGACTAGATTCCTCATCTGAGGCGACTCCCTTAGGAAGTACTTGATTTGGGTATTATTGGGCATGAGCGCGTAGAGCTCAAGGTCCCGGGTTCGAATCCCGGTCCCGTCTCCCATTTTCATTCGACGTAATATGATTAATCTGTTACCTGGCGGTGAGGTTCACCGTAATCTAAGAGATTTCTATGTTTCTTTTTACTATCATTATTCCCAATCGCGAGAGTTTTACTGGTGGGTATTTTCTCGCAACTCCTCGAGGTCAAAACAATTCCCAATACAATTTGACAAAAAAAATCAACCACTTTTGCGTACAAGTCACGACGAAGATCTTGAGACCTTGGTCGTCTGAAGTAAACACGCTTTCGCATTTTACGACAGAGAGGCGAGATTGGTGGAGCGATTCTTTCCGGGCGTGGTTCGGTTCTTCCCCGACGCGTCTTGACTTGATCACGTGGCTTTACTGGATGTGTAAAGCAGCGGAACTCGAATAGGGCTTTGCATCTGTGTTGAAGTATTCAACTGCTATGGAAGGCAGTGCTTTACTTTTATCATCATATTGTATTGCGAGCCCGTGACGGTACTGTTTATAGAAATTGATGTCCATTGAATTATTAAGTTAGTACAATTCAGGATGCTATGATAGAGGGAATGAAAACATGGAACAATGGAACTAATAAAATAATATAAAAGCTAGAAAGCGTGAAGCAATAAATCGATAGTGACAGACCAAACGGTGGCTCAGTTTAACGATACGGAAGTCTTCCCTGATGTAGAAGGCTGAACATAAATCCCAGGATCAGCGTGAGTGTTTCCATGATGTTCTGTCTCCGTGGAAGGTAATGGAAAACCTTGTTGCACTTAACCTACATGACATCCTTCATCATTTTTTCCGTATATTATCTGTCCGCAGATAATTAATGCTAGGCTTGGGAATAAAAACGAATAATAAGATTACTAACTGGGACTCAACTCTGTATAGTAGGAATGATGTGAAATGAAATAGTGTCATACTAAATGAAAGTTCTTGAGGAATAGAGTCCAAAATAGCAAGAAAATAGAGGAAGTTTGATGAGACCGTGGAGTTTGGTATTTCTGTGTTCAGAACATTAGTAGCAGCGTTAGGAGCTAAGGGATGAATATATTGTTATTTTCAGTTTTGTTGTGTCAGAAGTGCGAAAATGTATGACTCTGCAATGAGGAATGGATAAAATACGGCGTCATTCGAATCGTGGTGAGAGTAGTCTGTTCAATACTCCTCATCCACGAGACGTGTAAAGCCTGTTACAGCATAGCGAGGAAGGGGGTAGGAATAAAAGCCTTAGCAAGGGCACCATACGGTTTTATAACCGGAATATTGAATTGGTAGCGAGGACGGATGAGGACCAAAGCAGCACCTTGCGCAGACAGCTTGGTGATAAATCGTGTTCCGCAGATGGAACCTCCGGGCGACCACCAGAGGAAAACCTGGTCGAATGGAAGCTGCGAGCGCGAATGTTGCGAATGTGGGATTTCTACTGAAGTGGATTCGTGATGCTACTTGGAATGGTGGACGTACGTAATACATGTGCTAATTGCGGTTCAGTTCATGATTTTTGAATATGTGTATAAGAATTAACACGCCATCTTTAATTGACAGAATGCGTCTACATTGTATTAGGGGATGGTGAGGTTTTGAAAGAGTATTCACAAATAAATGAGCAAAACGTTGTGTTTCTTTCTGAATTATTTACTGCATAAAGCTTTCCTTTGACACAAGAATCCCTATGTTCAGCACTGAAGCAGTACGCGATCGAAAAGCTCTGTGCTGTAAATACTTCGGAAAAAAATACAATTTTTTCTTCATTTATCTATCTACATTATGTATTTATGAGGTTGATATAAAACATTACATTTATTTTGGGTTCGATATGATTGGTTACAATTTGATGTACAATCGCATAATATTAATACATCGCGTTTGAATGATAATGTCTACGTGGTCGAGTGAATAGCTCGGATGGCAATGATCAATATTTAAAACAAAATAGACTTGTTGAATCGTAGACCTTCTGACCTCGAAAAGAAATGTATTCCTTTTAACCATCGTTATATAACAATTAGACAATGCTATTAGATACAGGAATTTGAAATGTTTACAGGATTATGCTTTTATTTCGTAAAGGTTCACTTAGAAATTTTCGAATATTTTTATTTATACAGAATTTCTAAGATTTTTTCCTGCGACGCTGAAAGCCAATGCCATATAACCTATTTCCAAATACCACGAATAAAAAACTGCTTCGTACGCAAGACTATCTTTTACTTACCCTCGCACACAAATGGCTTCTGACCGGAATGGACGACTGCCCCATATTCCCATGCTGCTCCTTGTCACAGCCCGACTGTTTAGCTCTCCCTCCCTGTCTCTTCGGTGCGTGTTAGCTTCGCGTCTGAGTGACGGGTTCTTGCGGGCAGCGCCTGTATGTTCTTCCATGGATCACCCGCTTCAGACACACTGTTAGTGTCTCAGATCCTGCTTATTCTCGGTGGTTCACTTTTCTTCAATGCTTTACGTTCTCTTCTAAGTTTTGTCTCAACATTTTCATCCCTTTCATTATGTGTTACTTCTGGGGCATGTCAAACGCGGAAGTTGAACTATGTTTTTATATCTGACCTAGATGATTTTCCCGGCTTCGTTTGGTTCATAGGAGAATATATGTAAAGGAGAATGTATAACTGAGTAAACAACTACGTATATTTTTTAATATTGTGAATGAATTGAGCGGATTTTTTTGTATTGCACAACCTAACCATTAAAACCGAAATATTTCCTTACACCACTTACTGCGTTTGAAAAGCGTAGAACTTCCACAAAAATAATGTGTTTTCATTAATTTATTTCAGGGTAAAAATTAAAATTAGTAGCTTACGATCTCTACCAGAAATCTTCACTCAATTTATGAGTATGGGAGGACACTTTTGCTAGACACATCGAGACACGATGACTGTAAGAATCTGAAGTAACCAATCCTTGTTATTCTGTTGCTATGTTTAATATTTGTTACACCTGAAGAAGACCCTTAAACAAGTATTGAAACATTGTGATCTGGAAAACTTTCACAATAAATATTGTATACAGCCTATCTCAAGGTCGTATTTAACAATTCAGTAGCGCGTCGGTTATCCGGAAAGTAGCAGTCGGAACGTTCAATTATCCGAACTGACGTCATAAAAATTAAAACAAAGAAGGCTATTGCGAAAATGCCGATGAAGCACACGAATTTTAAAAGTTTCTTTGTGTCACAAAAAACCTTTACAAATCTTTGTGCACATGTTCATCAGTTATTTGGCGAAAATATTTCTTGGAGAGCGCGTACGGATTTTCT
The DNA here is from genome assembly GCA_002313205.1 of Laupala kohalensis. Taxonomy (NCBI): domain Eukaryota; kingdom Metazoa; phylum Arthropoda; class Insecta; order Orthoptera; family Trigonidiidae; genus Laupala; species Laupala kohalensis. Next base: position 130,000 of record NNCF01127031.1, read on the forward strand.
GAAAGCTCATTTAAAGCGCAGCTTTAAATCTTTCTATCATTTGAGAGAGATTTGTGATACTAAGCTATTAGAGTCGTATATTGCACTAGTACATTCAAGATTACAGAATGCAGTCAATTATTGGTGAGTTACTGTTCGAAAAATAATTATCAAACTAGAAACTACTCAAAAACATTAAATTCGAATATTTTATTAAGAAAAGAAGGTAGCCCTCACTTCCTTTATTTAGAGATCTAAATATCCTTCCGGTAAAACATCTATTCTGTTGTTGAAATTTTGAATATTCTTTTATCAAAGAAGTGGCCAATTCCGAAGGGAATATAAATATCAACATCTATATTTAACTTTAATTTCTACGATTATTTCCTAAAATGGTTTCATCCGTTAGACCACAGCGTCTGCACCTATCATCCACAGAGACCCATCCTTTATTATTATTATTATTATTATTATTATAATCATCATCATCATCATCATCATCATCATCATCAATTCTCAGCTCAAGGCTGGATAAGAAGGAGTACGGGACATGTCAAGCATTCCCTTCTTTGATTACAAGAACTTCCGGACAGTTGGACATTTTTCAAGGAAGACAGCTTTTTGCATAGGTAGGAAAAAGTGTCGAGGAAGGTTCAATTTTTCTAAATTTCTGAACAGATCTGTGTGGATAATGCAAGTTGCCGAGATAATGATTGGAAATATATCAACTCTGTCAGTCCTCCACATCCTTTCAATTTCTTCTTTTAATTTGGTATACTTGTTAACTTTCTCTGCAGCCTTTGTAAGCATACCATTAGTTATTATTATTTTGTTTTTATGTTATGTTACTGTATTTGGATTCAGACGGGGTGCGGGGTAAACCGAGCTTCCTCAAACAATATCACATTTTAAAAATCTTGTACAGGTGTTAATTATGGCTGCTTTTTGTCAAGTTATAAATATGTTTCTTGGGAGTTGAAACCTATTAATGCTCAGATACAGACTGTAGGGATGACTCCAGTGACGGACAGGACTATAGAAACTCACTCCCTTTTTCGTAAGTAATGAATTTCTGTTTCCAAATCTTCATATTTTCTCATTGTAAGTGGTTACTAGTTTGTAGGTGTTAGTTTCTGCAATATCTACGATGTTTATTATTTTATTGAGATCGCCTCTTAGAATACTATCTGGTCTGGTGTGACGGATTGTCTTGATTGATCTACCAAGATAAATTTTGTATCCACTCTTCTCTGAAACGGGTTTTGGGAAGTGCTTGCAGTACGGGGTAGTGTCTTGTTCTAGTCCACACTTCCCGCAGAGTTTCTTACAGATAACATTAGTTCATTATTATTACTATAAATGTATTCTTGTTGGAGCGAACTAGACTCCCCAGTTTCTTTCCTCCCGCGTGTCTGAGTGAGTGGCGGTCTGTCCATCGCGAGGGCTATCTGCTCCCTCCATCACTTGAATCCCTGCGCATCCTGCGCACGACGTGTTCCCCAAGGGAGCGAGGGAGGGGGAACGCTCCCGACCCCTTTGGCCGAGGCGCGGTCGCGGAGGTCACGGCCTGCGGGCTCTGTGGGTGTTGAGGAGGGTACGCGATGAGGGGAGGCACTGCTGCCGGCGACACCCTCTGGGTTGGGGGTGTGGGTGGCGGTGGAGGGAGGGCAGCGTGGTCGCGTCGTTCGCAAGCGTAGGCTTTCCGCGATGGAGTCACGATTCTAATGGTGTTCTGACATTGTCTCGTGTTTTCCCGAGAGAGCGTTTCCGAGGATGAAAGTAGTCCGCGGTGAAGCGTGTTACAGTGCCTCTTGCGACTCCCTGGGGGGGGGGGNAAGAGCTATGTTTTCATCGGGAAAGTAAATGATGATATTTGGTGCTAATATTTTGGGAGAATAAGTTTGATTCTATCCCAAAATTTAGTTAGAGCTAAAGCGGCGAAGGAGCTAAAAAAGATCAATGACGAAGTAATATTAATCACATTGAGTGAGTGCAGTGTACGCGAGGAAGTAGATATTATATACAATATAACAATCATTATAAGAATAACTTTTATCCCTCTTTTTACAATATAATTTACAAAGGAATAATTGAATAATACTAGTCTTGGGATCCAGTAAACGAAGGTCAGATCGGAGAATATAGTATTAGAAAACAGATTAAAACAAACAGAAATCTCTTAAATTGCGATGAACCACACCGCCAGGTAATTTCATTCAACATAACATAATTAAACAAAGTAAGTTAGTTGTCATCTCACTAAATAATCCCTTTATTCGGGAAGCTCTCTGAAGCGTGTTAACAGTTTATATTAATTACATAAAACAAATTTATATTAATTTTTCTCAATTTGGGATAAAAATAACATGATACAGTAAATCAAAAGAAACTAAAGGAAACATTGAACCACTTTAAATGCCGTAAATCCCCAAGTATAGGCGATAATAAAAATTCTGAAATAAATATCTCTGAACTTCTATGTACCTACTCAAGTGATCACAACATCCAAATCCGTCATCATTTTCATCTGGCCGTTGGGTGTTGCAGCCAACTCTCCACAAATAGGTAATTGGAAGTTCAGATTTCAAATTTGATCATGACACGAAATATCATTATCCAACTCAGAACCATACCTTGTTACTTTTCCCCGTCATTTCGTTCTGAGACACAGTCATCCATCTTGTTATAACATAAGTCAGATGAAAATGGTGACGATCCGTAATCGAACGCGATACTTGCTTTGATCCCAGGAGTCGCATATACATCCCTCTCATTTTAGTGCAGAGGATAAAAAGTATGTCGCGCAGCCATTTGTTGGTTAGTGATATTTATCACTATGTGATAAATATTCTGTCCTATACTGTTTTTTATATTTATTTGTAATTTTACGAAAGGTTTTATGGCTGAAGAAGGCAAAATAAAACCAGGCCAAACCTTCGGCTAGTTTAATTTGTTAAAATCTGCTCATAAGCCCATCATTGAAAATCTATAACTAGAGGTCAAAAGTCAAGAGTAAAATTTATGTTTTGTTATTCTTTTATTGTATTCAGGGTCACCATATCATGCATAGATTTCGTCCTTATAATTTATAGCAACGCTTTATATTTATACCAGTAACAAAATCTGAAAAATCAGTGGTGGTCTTATTTACGTATAAGGCATTTTACATAACGGACTTCAAAACCCATCATTATAGCCAGACAATGTTGCTGGTTATTGTGCAATACGATTGAGAATTCACTCGTATACGTCTGTCTCCTAGATATCACACAAATATTCGTACAGATAATTGTAGAAGGAATATCATTACATTTAACAATGCACCTACTAACATATTGTTTATTACGAACTTCAAATATTTGATCTCTCGTGTGCAACACGGGATATCTCCGTTCTTATAAAAAGAAATTTCAATATAGTGGGCTGTCCCTAGGCACAGGCTGTGCGTAGATCTCCTGCAAGTCTTGCCTTACCTTTCGCGACAGCGCTGATTTATTTCCTGCTAGGGGGCGACGATATTAAACCCCTTGAGAAGCAGCCTTTGTGGCTTCTCGCCCTTCCAACTCATCCTCAGTACGTGGAGTCCTATATCTGCCCTTTTCCTAAGGTCACCCTCAGCTTTTTCACCTTTGCCCTCCTCTTTGCATTTTTTTCCTCTGTGCACGTCGTCTTAAGTCAGGAGCTGATTTCATTGTTTGGGAATTTAAATGTTCCAGGGTATTGATAAAATTATCGTAGGAAGGAAGATATTTGGTACCAGACTTCTCTTTTTGATGACTGATAATGTTTAATGTGTTATTTGTCGTAATCGCCTGCAAATACATAGATACGAATGTATGGATGTTTGAAATTGTATCCATTGGGAATATCAAAATTTGAGGGATATTTTACCAAACTTGGAATATGTTTCAAACTGTTAGTAATTGTTTGAAACTATGAAGAAAATTAAAAATACGATATTTTTAATTTTTACTCGACTCTCCCGAACGGAAATCTTATGTGAAAACACTGTGGATTCACCAGCAGTTTGTAGAGCGTATGCGTATCCAAAGTTAAGTAGTAGCTAGAAAGACTATGTTCATCTAACTACGTGAAATTGGGTGAAGTGGCTGAGAAGAAATTAAATGAATCCCCTTGTTATTAAATTGAAATTAAATAATTCCATACTACATGAATATCAACAGAAATAAACGACGTTAAAAAATTTAATACTTGAATTTAACTCTTAATGCCTGATTTCTTTAATAAATAAATAAATAGAGCCAAAGGAGAATTTCATTAATATATACTAAGTTGTTTTTCACTAAGAAATGTGCTTCAAATTGATGGCAAATTCAGATGGGTTCTAACTTTATCTGTGGTTACACTAAAACATTTTTTGTATGAAACAAGAAATTTATTATTTTATAGAAGCCGCAGTCTGAGGTTCATAGTGCCTCCTTATGCCATTCGTCCCACTTCTATGTACATGTAATTATCACCATATGGTATCATCTAATTAATTATACAGGAATTACTCATATGTTTGCTCTTTCATAACTTCTTTTGAAAATTTTAATTATTATTGGGCGTAAATTATTTGTTTGTGCAATTAGACTATTATGAAGAGAGAGAGAGAGGCTGAGAGAAGAATTGAGTGCATGTTTGAATGGAGATTTTGAAAACAGAAATGCATTGGTTTCTTTCTTGTATTCAACTATACCATTACAATCGTGTTTTCGTGCTCGATTTTAAACAGGTATTTCGGAAAAAGTATAGGAGTTTCCCCCAAATACTTCTGAAAAGCGAAGCAGTTTAGTGTCACCGGGTACTTTGTGTTCCTCAGAAAAGGGGAGATATTGAGGAAAATGTACGCTTTCTCCAGATTCCTATTACCTATGTGAATTTATATTTTTTTAAAATACTTACGTGATTATTTGCGAAAGGTACGGTATTTAAATTAAGTGTTTTTATACATTTACATCCACTATTATCATACACGCTTCTTAATGAACAAAACAACTGGTTTACCATTTTTTTGTAGATTGGTACTGACAAAGTGTCCTCTCATCCATAAAATTGTAAAAATTCATCTAAACCTTACTAAAATAACTAATTTTGTGAAACATAATATTATTAATATTTTTATACAGTTATATACTATAGATTTAACACAATCATACATATATTTTACTTCGTTAATTCAGATCTTGTTTTAAATTTGAACGTCTCTTTATTTTCTGCTGATTTCTTCAATATTTTCAACTTTCTTTCACTATTGTAGAAAAAAATCACTTTTTTCTTCAAGGAACCCAAACGTAGACTTGGATACCGCGAAACAAACACGAATTGACCAAATGGCAATTCTTGCAAATGCCAGAAGAACCGGTCAGAAGAAAAATTACGCCAAATATAAAATAATCATCAATACTACCAAAAAATTCATGAGTCTAATATATATATATATAAATGTTCCTCCAAACAATATTACACATTGACATTTTTCAAGATCTCGTTCTTACAAAAAGAATTTATATTGTAAATGAAAAAACCAACAAATATGATGTTCTAAGCATGACATAGTAATTAATTTTTATTTATGCTTTAATTCAATATGGCCACGGTGTCAGCGTGATTGCTCGTCACCAAGTCATCCCGGGTTCGATTCCAGGGTGGGGTAGCCTTGTATCAGTTTAAATATCTGTGGCGAATGAAAAGTTCACCCTCTGCCACTAACTACCGCAGTTCATGTTTAGTAATATTCGGATACAGCAATCTAGACGCCGTTCCTCCTATCTCAAATTCACGATGTTTCTAGTGAGTAAACTCACACAATAACTTAGCCTTACTAGCACTCGTCATTTCGTGGTCCTAGCTGACCGAAACGAGTAACATGCACACTCACAGTGGTACAAAATGTATCCGTGATGTTACAAACTTTCAGGGATGATGGAGGAGAACAAATGGATCAATTTGAGATAAGAATCCATATTCCGAAAACAATCGAGCCAAAAGTTATTAGCAAAATTCTACTCATTTAATTCCGTTTACTTGTACAAGTTTCACAAGCTGCTACATTTACAAGAAATGTTTAAAATGACNATGGAAGCGGTTTTCTTACATTCCAAGATTAATCTTTCCCTCCCGTTTTTCCTTGCCGTGGAACAAGGTGGGATGTGCAAAATAGTTGGAACAAGAGACCCAACAAGGAAGAACAGAAGGAACGCAAAAGTGGGACTCTCTCTCTCTCTCTTTCTCTGAAGGCGAGGCACGCGTGCCAAGCGGGCGCTACATAGGTGGAAGCGGCTTATTTGCGGCAGTGCATCATCCTCACCCCCTTCCGCCCTTCAAGGCCCCTGCGCCACCCTTGGTAACGCTCGGAATCGCAGGCGCCTCTAGGTCTGCGGAAGAGATCTCCAGATATTAAGCAAAGCTTGTTAAAATTGCGAGCATGACGTGGGGAAGCTCCCTTGCTAAAGATGAGTTTGCCAAGACTGTTTCCGTGTTTTCGCTTCGGTTCATCTCCACGTAATTTGGTCTCAAGAGGTGTTAAAAACTCTTTGCCTTTTATTAGAATTGGTTTTAGTAATTACAAGAAATATATCATGCTTATGTTCATTTTGTTTTTGAAATGTTTTAATATTACTATCCAATGAACTAATCATTCATATTGTTATTTATTGTATTTATAATAGCTTCTTCAGACTTGTTTTAAGAATTGAGTTTGGATTGAATTTTTCAACATTTCAATCAATTATCTGAAGATATCAACACCAAAAACGTTTATTTCTAATCAGAGATATGATATCATTTAACATGTTTTCTATCAAAAATAAACGGATGCGAACGACAATTTAGATATAACATTTTGAATAAATATACAAGAAAAATACCCTGACAGTCAAATAGTGTGATGATGGATAGTATTATATTTTACTTTATGGAAATGTGAACCATGTCAATTAGAAAGGGAAAAAACAGTCAAAATATTATCTAGTATCTCTCGTTAAATAATTGGTCATTTTCGTCAGCCAGCAGAATAGGACCGACCATAAATTGGTTAATTTAGTTCTTCTTTGTTCTGTACTCTCACTGAGCGGTTGAGTAAGTGGATTACAATGAAAAAAATTTAGGAGTATAATAATAAATATTTAGGGATAAAAACTCTCACTAAAAATACCTTAAATAATTGAGTGGTACGTACTACCAAGGTTTTCATCTCTGTAACGATATCACAAATCCTCCTCTCCCCCAGTGTACATTATGAAATTTATGAACCCCGTAGCAACGAATCGACAAGTGGTCATTACAAAGCTCGACCCTTTATTCCGCGCGCATGTTCACAAGAAGTCCACTTATTAGGGATACATCGCACGAAACTCTACGAGGTGAGTGTGCTGACTAATTGCGCTTATTAATCTCACTCTCTCTCGCCGGTGCGCCTTCAAAGAGCTCTTCGCTCCAGTGACACGCGAGTGTGAGAGGTGGCGACAGCCATGGAACCATGCACTGACGCAAATCGAGACAACTGGAGGCGCCGCGGCGAGAGCCTTCGGCTAATTGCGAATAGGAGAGCACCGCACCTGCACAAACACGCTCTTTGAGGTCGGGGAAAAAAATGGAGCACTACCAGATGTTCTCTTCGGATTCAATATCGTTGCCGCTTCTCAGAATTCTTGGGATTGCTCCGAGAATGTGGGTTTGGGGTTGGACGTGGAAAAGTGTCTTCTTGGTGGTCAAAGATTATGTCTTCGCGAGGTTCCGAAAGTGTTCGTACTTTGTTAGAAAATGGTATTCTGCATTCGATCATAATGCCATGGCATGCCACGCCATCCTCCTCATATAAATATCAGATTTCTTTAGCAAGCATATGACAGAAATATAGTCAAGCCATGTTTTTACGTTTTCGATCATTTTCGGCTTTCATAGTTATCTTATGATTTATTAGAGTTTGACGATATTTCAATAGACAACTGATCACTGTTTTCTTATAGCACACAACATTTCGACCAGAATTTTGGTTTTTCAGGTGTTTATATTCAGGTAATATGACAGTAATATGACATTCCTGCTTTCCTCTTTCCTCAGTGGTTGCCAAAGCAGTGATAGTGGTTAATACTAGAGGTGGTCGTTGTAACTAGAACAGCTTCCTTTACCTTTACCACTCCAATGTTTAACTAAGAGTTTCGGCTCCCCTTTTAGTCGTCGCAATAGATCGAGTTGATGTTGAAACGGAAATAGTGGAGCAAGAACTACCCAACCTGATTTTTTCATTTTCATTGTAGTATTTGTAAATGAGGAATGTAGCGTGGGATTGAAGCTTATCTACATGGGAAGATAGGAGGTAGGAGGTGGTTGGTAGGATGTATTATTAGAAAGTAGACCGGTTTATCAACAACGGCCCACGTGGAGGTGTTAGTAGGAGTAGTTACTAATTGTAAGAGTTAGAAACACTAGGAGTAGTATGAGGTAGATGGAATAACGGGGATTTACTTTTCAATTGTTACATATGCCTTACACTTACACAACCGTGATATGAACTGGGACATTGAAATGAAAAACTATTTTTGTGGACCCGCCGGGAATTGACCCTGGGATCACTCAGTGGCAAGCAAGCATGCCAAGTGCGAACTACCAGAGGAACGTCCTGGTTGCAGCGAAACCGAAACTAGCAGTATCCTCCACGCAACGACACATTCCCCCATCGGTCTCCCCTATTGTCCCATGCATGAGGTACCCTACTCATATTATCAACTTATTGTAAACAAAGTATAGATATTTCTTTGTCTATTGTTGTTATAATGTTTGTAAACTGTCTCTCTCACTAATAAAGTAATAATGACCGCTATTTTTTGTCAAGTGTTATCGATATTTGTGGCAAAATATTACTAGTGATAAAAGTAGTCCTTGTGGAAGTATTTTAGTGTTTATGAAACAAGCTTCTCTGTGACTAGTAGTCGTGGAGTACACCAGATATAATGCAAAGCACTGAAAGCGACATTCGAAGAACTGAAAGCGACATTCGTGAATTGAGTGACATACCCGTTGCTACGAAACATTTTAGCNCTTCTCTGTGACTAGTAGTCATGGAGTACACCAGATATAATGCAAAGCACTGAAATAAGTTACGAAGAACTGAATGCGACATTCGTGAATTGAGTGACATACCCGTTGCTACGAAACATTTTAGCAGACCGAACAGAGACAGTTACGTCAGCGTCGTTGCAATGGAATTCTTTACAGCTGTCGCGGAAATGTTGCTACGGCACCGCGACTGAAACAATGTTGTACACCTCTAGTTAATGGTGTACGAAAAGATGAAATAATGAGAATACTCATGGCTGCCCGGGTTGTACCGTGTTTTCAGATTTCTACATTTCAGACGATTTTGACTCGGAATTACATAAGACATACGATTTGAATATATCACATCACGGGCAGTGGAAACTTACGTGGGCGAAGAATGCAAACCTTAATTTCTTACCCGGAACTTGAACTCTTTCCACTCAACCAAGCGAGGTGTTTGAAAGAATGAAATTTCATATTCTGACAATAATGAGGATAACGGTTGTCCTTTGAGCGTACCATTAAGGAACCACATCCGGGTCGACGTGACGTCGACCTGCTGAATGTGAGACTCGGAGGAGACGTCACGTTGATGACGGCGTCGGCGGCTGCGATGGCGTTGACGCCATAACGATGGCAGCACCGCGCGGCGGGAACGATGCAAATCAAGGACGCCCCACGCAGCGAATTTGTCACGCGCGTTACATATTCATGATTGCTATAGTTTACATATTGCGGCGCTTGCTATCGCCCGCTGACATTCGGAACCAGGCGAAATGAATTGGAGCGCAGCTAATGACCCAGATATATATTTGTTCCTTCGTACGATGTATGAGGACTTGTAATCATGGAGGGGAAAGAGGAATTCAGTGGTTACAGACGGGGACAAAGAAATTGCACGAATTTTGAATACTGTGGATAACCTTTCCTTATTAGGTTGGATATCACGTTAACAATTTGTGAATTAACACTGATATTAGAGTAAATTGTTTCAAAATGTGAGATAATTAATATCGAAAATCATGAAGGCAAAATTAATAATATATCATTCACAAATCTTCTGCGTTCTATTTATGTATTCTAACAATAAAATCTTCAAAATACAAAAATATTAATTACATTTATATTATTTTAAGCGTATCAGAGTAATCTAACTATATATTCTGTCTCAATAATATTGCTCGTATAGTATACTGCCCGAGAGTAAAAATATTATAAGGTTCATGTTCAATGAAATTATGCCATTGACCTTTACTGTTAATGCAGAACAAATAGGAGTATATAGTGAATAGCATTATACTCTTATACTTAAATCATGTACTAAGACAGCTTCCAATTGAAAACGGAATAATTATCCTCACCGTTAAGTTTTACTTTTCGCATAGACGAGGTCTGAAGTGGATCCGATTATTGCAAAGAAAATTTTATCAGCACTTTATTTTAAACCTTCTTTTTCAGTACATGTATTTATAAGTGGTGTAATGATAACGAGAAATAATATCTGGCTTTTCTTTGATTTAACAGGAAACTACGCGATGAAACATGATTACCAACCAGAAAATCTAAACTTTTTTCCATCTTAATGGGTATCCCTCTTAAATGGTTACAGTAGTATCAATTACTCCAGAGTTTCTGAATAAAGAAATATTAAGAGTTAGCCATTTCGTTATCTAGTAGTATCTTTCTATTGCAATCTCTAGATGTTTGTACTCGTAATTTAAAATTTGTTTTAGATTATAATAGCAATACAACCTTTCACTGAACCAGTGTTTTCTGTTGTTTCAGGTATGAATGCTGATAATACCATTAAGTTTCTGATAGAGTTCAAGTAAGTAAATAAGTAAGTTGCCCATTTCGGATGAAAATATTTCTCGTATTTACGTTTGTGTGTTAATTTAGTGAATTTTAGTGTGTTATTTAAATGGGATATTTCTTTTATATGTCATGATATGGGTGGATGCAAAGCATATTTTTTTTGAAATTGTGTCTTGTATCTGCTCTTTAAAGTTATGCAGTGCGCAAACATTTTCATTAACCGAATGAATAACGTCTTATTCATTCCCCTATTCATCACGTGTTTCATTTTCTCTACAAATTATTGAAAAATCACCATTGACAAATTCGGACGAAAAGTGTTTTACGCACTTTGACAATTTCTCAATTTTTTCTAATCGACGATTGTCTTTCTCCATCATGATTTATTCTGACTGATTCTTTATGATCATCACTTATATTATTATGATCATCACTGACATCCTTCATAATCATCTCCCATATTATCACCGGCCACTTTTACCGGGGACAAATGGAAAGTCGTTTTATTGTGTAGTAGCTCTCGGTGACGACATTAGTTCCGAAAATTTATTCTCGAAATTCTGTACATTCAGAATGATTGCATGTTTTACGTATGCAGACGATTGAAACAAGGTTATTTATGCATTTAAGTGAAAACAAATCTCTTCATGTATACCTTTTAAACATTTAATGAAATTTCAGCGTGACATTTTAGAGTACAGAGTTTGCAATTTTTTTAATGTTTCATGATTTATATTAAATATTTTTGTTTTTAACAATTTTTTTAATTTTCTTGTAAGATGACAATCTATACATTTTTTCCAAACCCCTCTTTTTATTTTCTGCCTTATTCAGTATCAAACCTCTTTTTATATCCTTTTCCGTTCCCTACGCATTAATTGTTCTTCCCTCATCTGTCCTTTTTTGCTGGTTTTCCAGAATTTCCACTACATTTTTTATCTCGCTCCAAATGCACTATCTCTTGACCTCTCCGCCACCAACGTTGCAAACTCAGCCTCTTACACAAGAAAAACCTTGCCTCCCAGTACCTTCATCGTTTTCTTTGTCGCCATCATTACCGTCTCTGTTACCTAACATGTCACTGTACTTCTTTCTTAACTGTCACTACCTTCCAAAACAATCATATCATTTGCCTTGTTCATTGCTATTACTTTACTCCTTTATAATTCTCCATCACTTATTTTTACCCCTTCTAAACTTCTCGCTTATTTTTACCCCGTCACCAAATGGTGTTGCACCACCACCACATTTCTATCATCCTCCATTTTATACCATCGGGATTTTCTTTCGTTTGTTTCATATCCTTTCTCTGATTATGATTATGACCATCATTTCTCCTCCACTTTTTAAGTGTCAAAACACTTTTATCAAAATACATTACAATTCCTCACGTCCATCCATCGACTAGTCTTTTACTCTCCCACCACACGCTGCACATTTTCATCCATTTTCAACGTCATCTTCATCAACCTCCTTTGCTTCTTCACCATTCTCCTCCACCGCAGCCTCCATTTTCCCCAAGCGCCCTCGGACTCCGCCACGAGAAAAGCGTTTCCGCCCGTATGTTGTCGTGGATATAGTGGCATAATTTGCACGCGGCAGCCGCCCGTTTTTCTCTGGAGCTTAAAACAAAGGTGGAGGAGTGGTCGAGAGGGTGGGAGAGCGGGTGGGTTGGCGGCGACGCCCCGAGGCGCCAAGCGATCGGAGCTGTGTGCGGAAGGTGCGGAGAAATCGCAACTGCCATGCAGGACAGCGACGGTGCTTTTGCAAGAGCAGTCACAGAGGAATAAAACACGCGGGATGAAAGGGAAATATGACGTGGCTCCATACCAGATAGATTTTTTTGTGACATACCTTTGAAATACGTCCATTTAACAAAGAGAAATTTAGAGTTTTATTCATGTACTCGGTTCAGAGTTTTTCCTCACATTGTTTGCATTTCCGAGAAGATTAAATAATGAATTATCATTAAAAGACTGTTTCAATATTAACATGCTTTATAACGGGTTGTACTGAATCAACTGTAACCGGCATAACTTTCCATTTTCAATTATTATTTCCTAACTAGAAATAGTTCTTTGTTGTGTCTCTTTCTTTTTCCTGCAGATATGCGATCTAATGAAGTATGTTGATTGACAGCAGTAATTTTTATGCATATATTTCTTCCGTGTACCCTATATGTGGAGAAGATATGAGATAACATCTTGGAGTAATTATGGACGATCTAAAAGTCTCTGAGTAATAATGGACGATCCATTAAACAGGGAATCTCATATTCGTAAAGTATGCCAGAAAGTTTATACCATTATGCATTCACTAAAATGTGTGGGAAAATGTCTACCAGTAAAAAGTAAAGAAACACTAATGAAAAGTATGCTATTTCCCTATCTAGATTATGGTGGTATGATCTACAATATTTTAAATAAATCATTAGTTGAAACATTTCGAAGAGTCCAAAATGCCTATATTAGTTTCGTATATGATGTAAAGAAGTATGATCATATTTCTGAATATTATGAATCTAACAAGATAATTAGATTAGAGCAAAGACACATGTTCCATTGTCTCTCTCTTTTCTGCAAAATTACAAATTTCGAATCCCCTTCATACTTAACAGAAACTAAACAACTGTTACGATACTAAATTGTTCTATACTTTAACAACAAAAAATATGCAGCATCCCTAAAATCGTACAAATTTTCTAAATGAATCCTTTACTGTAGCCACAGTAAGATCATGGAATAATCTTCCTCCATATATTAGAAACAGTAATTAATTTAAAAATTTCAAAAAGCATCTGAGAAATTTTCTTCAATAGTATTACAAAGGAATAAGTGTGCACTAAAATAAAATGAAATATAAATTAAAGTAAAGTCAATTTAGGAATCTGTTAAATGAAATCATTGATGATTTTTGTTGAGGAAACTACATTATTCTTTTAATATCATTTCTTTTAAAATTACTTTAAAATGTATCATGTTAGTTTGTATTTTTATTATATGTAATCTTGTTCTTCCTGTAGTTAAAAGTTTGTTTTTTATTAAAAATCTTTTGTAGTACAAATGTGGATCATAATATTATTAAGAATACGAATAGCTTTTGATAGTTGGTGGTTATATTAACACTTTTATGTTTGTCATAGTATAAAATGTTTTTAGTATTTGTAATTTTCAATTTTTTTATTTATGCAATTTTAAGTGTAAAAATTAGTGTTTTGTCTCTTGTTTATTATTCTAACTATTATGTATGTTTAAAAGTGGTTAGGCGGAAGAGCGGGTCAGATGGCCCGAGCCTAGCCACGTAATAAAGACATTATTATTTTATTATTATTATTATTATAAATTTAGGTCAGATGAAAATGCCGACGAGTTGGAAATCGAACCCAGAACTCCTGCATTGATCGCAGGCGTTAACCACTACACCACCCGTTCGCCTTCCACAACTGTACACCATTTCCACTCCGACCTAAACCCAGGAAGACCTGAGACACATCCCTATACAGGAGATAAGTGAACCAATGGACCCAACAACCTACTGTGCGACTCTACAACGACACAGACGTGCCATCTAAAACGAGTGACTTGGCATGTCTGCAAAGATGTTCCTGATTCACAATAACGTCAGATACCAGGCATCTGCGGAAACACAGTGGAACTTCAACGTTTAAAATGGGAAATTTTTGAACATCTTTCTTACAACATTGATCTGGCACCAAGTGATTACTATCTGTTCCCGAAATTAAAGGAATTTTTGGATGGGCAACAGTTCGCGATGGATGAGGACCTCAAACATGCAGTTACTACCTGGCTCAAGTTTTTGACGGCAGAAGAGTTAAACTGGTATGAAAAAACTCGTTCCACGTTACAATAAGCGCCTCAACCGTTATAACGAGTCTACATTGAAAAATACGGTAAAGTACCGTAATATTATAAATAACGTTTTGTAATGATTTCTTTAGTTCTTTAAGACATATACCCAAACATTCTTTACTTCCTGGGCGACCTTCGTATTTATGAAATGTTGGAACACTGAAATAAATTAAAAATATCTTTCTGATTGCATGTGTGTGATTATTTTTGACCCAAATTTTGTGAAAAAAATTATGATTATACTGTGGACGAAGATATTCTATGAGAGAGTCAATGCTAAACTTAGGAGCAAGAATTCTCTTGAATGAGTTAATACGTAGTTCTACAATTTCTACCTTGTAAGAAGTTTAAACCAATGTCTTTCTTCTGATTTCGTAAGCTATTTGCTTGTTACTTCATGATATTTTCATTCATGTAGAAGTATTACTCACTTGTTATGATTTATTTCTAGAGTTAATTTTAAAAAAATATTCAACACGTTTAACTTATCCTAAATATTATTTTTTAATTAAGTAATTGTGGCGTTTATCCAATTTCGGCATGCGTTATGAACTGTAGTGTTTGGTTAACACGGGGATGTTTCCAGGAAAATTCGCTTTCGATATTGAATGATTTGTTCTGGAATATGAAAATTGTGGAATTCTTGATGTTTAGAAAATGAATTTGTACACTTTTTCTAGATATTACTCATTTTCAACGTTTTAAGAAATATTCCTCGTCTATAAAAAACAAAAAGTATATACATTAAATCGAATATTAGAATGGCGAAATACGAGTATTAGATGAGTTAAAATGATCTAACTATTTTAAATAATAATTTATAATTATATACTCGTGGGTGATATCCGATTACTTGTTTTAAATTTAACGAATTGTATCTGTATTCAGAAATATGAGTACAAAAGTACAGAATACGAATACATTAATTTTAGATTTACTTTTCTTCTTGACTTCAGAAAGGGTGTTGTGAACAGAGCTTCAAACTAATAGATACTTTTTCTCAATGCCGTCTGTAACTGTTTTGGGAAAATATAACTATTTGGTTGAATCTAATACAATTACTACTTTTGTGAAAAAAAATAATTTAAAATTCATGAATTAAAAAAAAAATAATAATTTAGATGTATAATAAATAAATTCCTCTAATCTATCCAGCATTAGTATGTTAGCAAATTAATTATGACGCGCGTGAACTCGTTAGTAAGAGTGAGTGTTAAGCAGAAGTGTCTTTTCATATTCAAATGCAAACCACAAATACATCACAAACACAAATTTCTGTGTAAGCCCGTTTCAATTCAAATTGGTTAAATAATTCCTTAGCATACCCCGTATAATTTAAAATGTTTGTAGAAACATAAATTTGAAAAGCAAATTGCATGCGGATAATTTGTAACGTAAAAAGTCTGAAATAAACTGGTTTGTTATAAGCATTGTGACTAAAAACTATCATTGCTCCACAAATCAACAGCATTCAAATGACGATTATGGATGTTTTATGCAAATTAGTTGATTCATTTAAAATCGCTTATCGTTGTCCTGCGTGTCCAATGGGTTCGGTTAATAACGTTAGTTTCATCCAGAAATATTGGACAATAAATCACACCAGAGGTCACACATTCTGAAAAATGCTTTTAGTTTCTTCATATTGTTATATTGTGAAGATATTTTCTGCTCTAAATTGATAGCGTTCGACATGATGATTTTGTCCGAAGTTTTTGCAATTGAAGTGGTAGTTAAACTGTCAGAACATAAAATCCTTCCTAATTCGAATCCCCTATGAATATTTTACAGTTGAAATTATGATATATATATATATATATATATATATATATATATATATATATATATATATAAAA
>NNCF01127031.1:146742-157059 GCA_002313205.1 Laupala kohalensis
CTCTTCATATAATAAATTTGAGTCCACTGAAAATCTTGTCCGTTTCTTCCTCCTAATCGCCAAACTCCCTCGTCAGACGAGCTCCTAGCTCAGTCTCGACATAATATTCGATAAATACGTTGTAATCTGTTTCTTCAATGTTTTTAATTTGTTTATTACAAATACTTGGAGTTTCTTTTATGGAAATTCAGTTTCTTGTATCTTATACACCAATTTTTGTTGAGTATCACATATTGTCGTATGTACCGTGTCATAGTACGAAGTAGCGTAACATGTAATCGTATGTAGGAGTGGTATCCATTCCATGAACAAAATCCCTGGAGGGATTCGTCTATTTTATGTACATTCACCTGACGTCTCAAATAGCTGTCGAAATGTTGTTACTGAAAATAAAATTTTAGGAGTACGTAAAGATCATATATAAAATGTAATTAGTTTATACTCTATTGTTCAGATTTGATTATATATTTTGATATAAAATTATTTATATAGGACGAATAAATATTTTCAATAATAATTTATAATTCTACTTTAATTAACGTCTATTAAACAATCTGATTAAATAAACAATCAAAGGCTTACGATATGTAACGGACGAACAGTTTATATTTTTTGTGATTCAAAGCTCACCACAATTCATTTTTAAGCGTCAAGATAAGTTCATAACGTCGAGAGCTCTTAATCACAAAAAATCTATAATCACAAAAAAATATCCGTTAAATGTCGTAAGTTTTTGATTATTGATTTAATAATTATTGAAAGTTACTTGCATACAATACTTCGTGGCGTAGCCAACTAATGAGGTCCGTTGAGTGAATGTTTTAGAGGCCGCCATATTCAAGCCATACACAAACGTGACAGTGTGTGTACAATACACATCCAAGGAACTGATCAGTTTTAAAACTTTTAATTTCACGAACAGAACATTTTTTCTAGATTAAGTACGTATCGTAAAGCTTTCATACGTCTAATTCTGCTTAATGCGTAATGTATGCAGCCATGATATTTCTTATGAAAACAAGCTTTTCAATATTTCCGAGAATTGTTCAGTACCTTTAATAAACACGTAACCAGACTGTACTGATAAATTATTTCAGAACCAAATTTTAGGCTGTGTAGATCTGATCGACCATTGTAATATTATCTTCATATTCCAGTGTCAAGTACTATTGTCCCGAGAGTCTGGTATATCTACCGGCTTCAAGCTGCTCGTCTTGCAATAGTGGATAGAGAGAGAACTCTGTGTGTCCATATTCCATATAAGCGGATTGACGTAGCGTAAGCGGGTTCTAATGGCGCATGCGGCCCTCACTGAGGTGTGTGATTGCTTCGGACCTTGGTGAGTGGCTGCGAGATTGACCGTGCTGGAAATCACCTCGAGTACACACTCTCAAGTGGGAGGGGTATTCATTCAGTACCTTGTTGATTTAAGTATATTTTCATAAATAGTGGGTGTTATTCAAAATAGAATGCGTATTTGAAAATGTATTTGAAATAACACACACTATTAATGTTTAATAAACGGTTATAAATAAATTAGTAAAAGTTTATAATATAATTGATTAGAAGACTATGTTCAGAACATAATTAATATAAACTTGTAACATGCTGCTGTGAGCTGCCCGAATCAAGTGAATGTTGCAAGATGACGACTTGGTTTTTCTGTTTATCTTATACTACATTCTCCGAGCTGGTCTTCATTTACTGGATCCGTGGGCCAAGTATTATTCCATTATTGCTTAGTAAAGTATATTGTAAAAGGTGGAATGAAGATTATTATATTATTATTATTATTATCATTATTCTAATTGGCAATACGTTTTATTTAATTACAATTTCGTAATTGGTCTGTTCTAAAATAATACAAAAGCTTCCTAGCACATACACTTGACAAAATTGTGGAATCTTGATTTATGTCGTATTAAATATATTGTGAAGAACATAAACACAATAAATTCTCTACGCTAATTCCCTAATTAAAAGACAGATAAACCAATTTTTAAAATATACGTGTATGGTTTGTGTAGTCAAGTTGGAAAGTAGTATATGAAGAAATCAAAGATGAAACACATTAAAATAATTTATGCCTGAAATTGCGAAATTCGAATGATTCACTCAACGAACTCTGAATCCCTGAAATGCGATTGCAAGAATTTAGCCACATGATCAAAATCTTTTAGCGCTATAATTCGTATTTCTCGGGAGAAAACTCGTAATGATTATGAGAGCGGAAATTAAGTTTTATCTCAGTTCTATTTGATAATTAATGAAAATCCATCAGAAGCTAAATGAAAACGATCACAAAATAATTGACGATACACGTTCCAAGACACAAAGCACCTCATCGTTATATTCTCCCAGTATTTTATTTTTAGACTCAACTATAAAGTAAAGCAAAACCGCTCTTGCCTTCCTTGCGCATTTCCAGAATCACTAACGAAAAGCGAGAAATTAAAATTAATTGCTCCCACACCGTCTCTTCTTTCTCTCTCCTTCGCATGAACCGATGTACATCTGGGAGGATTTGTTTATTGGTGGTTCTTAATCCCCAAGCTCCCACGCTCCTCGTTACTTTTTTTTTCCCTTCCCACCCCCTCCACATCCTCGAGGGACTTCCGCTTTCTCCCGCCTCACACCTCTTTCTTTTTCTTCTCCCTCCCGTAGAGGTCTTCTTGGTCCGCCCCACCCATTCCGCCGTATAGTCGTAGTGTCTCACGCCCTCACTATCGTTGGTTCCCGTATGCCCCTGGAGGGTATTACGGCGCTTAAGTCTCTGCAGACCCACCTCGGAACCCCCGGGCTCTGGGGCCACGCATATTTTAGGTTCCTCGGCTCGCGACCGCCGCGCCTCTACCGGCGCTCGTTTGCACCAACGAAGCCGCTCATTTGGTGTGTGATAAAGGTTAATGGATATTTCTCCTCGTGTATTTTTGAGACGAATTTATTGAACGAGTTTTTTTTTTCTTAGCTCAGTTTTGGCTTTGACTCTAGTAGCGTTTTGTTGGGAATTTTCTGCTGGGTTGCAGTAAGAAAAATATACCTTGTCATTCGCGTGTTTCCAGATTTGAAATAAAGATAATTGGTTTAATACAAATATTTCATTAGGTTATTCGAAGAATTGAATTGTGAAATTATACCGATTTATATTGATCTTCTTCTAATTATATTGTCTGCTTCTGTTGTTTATAAAATTTATTACAATTAAGTTGACTACAGAAATAAATTGAATAGAAATATGCGATGAAGTCAATATGGATTAATTCACCAACGGAAATTATAGGATTCGATTTATGATTTTAAGCCCTTCAGACATTACCCAAACAATAAAGGAAGAAAAGAAATACTAACTTCTATTCCCAAAAATTGTAAAGTTTGCTGTCATAAATTGATACGAAGAAAAGGTTGCTGTTGCAATTTGTTTTTTCAATCATGTAATTAAGTCCATTAGATATCTTAAATTAATTTTCTGTGTTACACAGTTGTTCGTTAATTTATACATGGACTGTCATGAAGTGATATTGTATTTATTTTATGTATTTTGGCAAAAGGACGTTCAGGCCATGAGGCCCGCCCTTCCACCTAACCGTTGAACTAGGGAGAGGGAATTGGAAAGGAGAGATGTTGGGTTGCCGGGGAAGTTATGGTATCGAACCGGCATTTGTCTGGAGGATGTGAGGGGAACCCCAGATGAAAACCTCACCCAGCTCGATCGAGCAGGGTTTGAACCCACGCTCTACGATTCAACGGGACGCTGAAGCTACCACTAGACCACCGCTATTTTATTCTCCTTAGAGAAGACAGATTGCATCGAAACTTTCGTCACTTCATGAAACAATAGTTTGGTCAGTGCCAATTCATAGGATTCCATTACATGAGTTTCAATAGTTTCCTTCATCTATGTTGTAATTATAATATCACGTGCATTCAAGAGCAGACATCCATTATTCCTCGGATCTCGAACTACTCAGAAGTGCCAAGGAGTTCCCATGTTCTCATTTGTAACCTACGTCGCTTCATGTTGACCCAGAGCTCTCTGCGCGTTCATGGAATTCCAGTCTGAAGCGAATGGCTTTTTTCTCTACGGCGAATATCTTCTACGTCGCACTGAAACACGGGGCATCGAGAGAAGACATTTATTGCCACGAAACGCAGATAGAACGAAGGTAGTTTGGGTGATGAAATAATTCTACGCTCTGGGGTAAACACTCTTCCTATTTTAAGAATTTTTCTTTTGCATAACTGGTATAAAAGATAAAATACTACCGAAAATGCTAACAGATGATCACATTTTAATTTTAAAATTTAGTGAACATTTATTTCTGTTACAATTATAATTACTGTGCATTCGAAGAATTTTATAATTTTATCGCTATGAAACGAGGGAAGAAAGACGATTTCGGTAGTCTGGGAGTTGAAATAGCACAACATACGCTATGCAATGCATACTATGCATTTAAGCTAATGGGATAAAGAAGCTTTAAGAAGATCTTATATTGTAGTATCAGAATAAGTTATGTGAAAAAAAAAATCAAAATTACTAAAATCATTGTGTATTTATTTTAATTCATTATCATTTCTATTCATCATTATCTATTGACCCCGGTCGTTTACTAATCCTATTTTTACACCCTCTGTACTGCGGGTATTTTAACTCTTCTTCTTGAATCGTAAAATTAGAATTTAATCTTCGCTAATTTGCACTAATTCTTGTTTGTGAACCATATCACTTTACTAATGCATATGAGAATAATATGCATTATTACAATGACTTAAAACAATTCTTATGTGCAGTGGTCTTGCTTAACATCAAAGTTGAATTGTAAACTTAAGTGCTTGAAAATTCGTATGCATATCTGGAGTTCTTTCGACCTTTTTTTAATTTCCAGTAACAAACTAATACTTGTTTAAGATTGAGTAATAAAAATATAAAAATGATTTTTAACGAAAAGATTCCAAAAAGGTAGATTAATAGAAAATTCTCGTGAATTTCTGTACCCTTGATATTATTTGGAAATGAAGATAATTTCGCTTGTAGACAAGGACTGGAGAGTAGAGCCACTGAGAGAAAATATGATAAAGTATAATTCCAACATTGTTTCTTTTCATTTTTTAATGTCTAGTGGTTATTTTGTGTCTCTAAAATTATCCTCGTCTCTAGTACCATATTTTTGAGGAATTAATATTCTCTAAAATCGTTTACATTTTTATTAATTCCTAAAAATTTAGAACATTTTTCTGTCACTTTTTACTTTCCAATTGCACAGGGTGTGTTACGAAAGTATTGTAATCAGTCGAAAAAACGTTTTGAGATTCCTTCAGATTTTTACGAATTAACTCCAGGGGAGTGTATTAAATTTTGGCAATGATGTTCAATGTCGGATGGGTGTGTGCATGTTAGGAATTTCGTTCGCCCGATAACTCACGAACAAATTTATGCATCGAAACTAAACTTGAGATCTTATTCCCAACGCATTCTATTTCTGGACAGTTTATTCCGACTTCATTTACATACCGCGCCACACTTCCGGTTTCTTAATTTTCAAAATTTTGAAGATATGCATAGAGTCATTTTGATTGGTCAGTTAATTCTGGGTTCTTATTGCTAAACCGCATTCCTGTTCGTCGCACCGTTTTCGAGATACTGTGAAAATTCTTGGATGCACTTTTTTTTAATCTGCCAATTAGGCTTTTCCAAAGAGTTTAATGAGAAAGATAATTCATGCAATCTACTTGAATATGTTCTTATGATTTTTAGGATACCATGTACTGATGATAAATATTTTGCAACCGATTGATCTCAGAAATATGTCACCTTATTTCATAATAATAATAATATTAATAATAATATATTATTATTATTATTTCTTTTTTGAATTGTCTTTTTTTTTACTTTTTTCTTAAATTTTTAGTGTTATGTAGGGTACTTTGTGTTATGAATTGTAATTGGAAAGTTGAATAGGGCACACTCCATATTTTTTTTCTTCAAATCAAACCACGATAAATAGTGTGATACTGATAGTCGAATTCTAACGTAAATGTTCGTCAATTGGTTTTCCAAAGTTTTCATTCCCTCGTTGAACTGAACGTCGCATGGAAAGGAAAAGCGCTCCCCAGAGGTTGCATTTCACTCTTCCTCTTCAATATTCTTGTGACGACCAAAAGATCATAGAATTAATTAAATTCACGGAAGCACTAAAAGTAAGATTCGGGTGAGGAAACACGTATCCGCCCGTGTGACGTACAAAGTGTCTTAACACGGGAAAGCCATATTAGATTTCCAATTAATCTTGCCGTTGTTCTGCAAATGAAATATCGGGTTTCGTTTCACGAGTAATTGAAAATTTACTTCAAAGAGGTTTCCAAGAGTTCTATTGTATTGTTACATACGTTAGGAAGACGCGATGAAATGAGCGCAATGATGTACAATTATATTTTATATGACGTAAATTTATGCTGTTTATTACTTCTGAAAATACTTATTTCGTTTATTTGCGTTTATGAAAAAATTGATTTCTTGTGCCTCAATAACAATCATTAATTTAATATTTTTCCTTGCGTACAGGTTTGTTGTGTTTTCTCCTGTACTAGTTGTCATCAGTCAGTTTGTGGACTAAAATAAGGTGCTCATAAACAATGGATATTATTTTAAGAGTACCTAAATGCGTAACAATTTGGTATTTAATACCTAGTACCGAGGACTGATCCTATGCTTGTAAGTCCACAACACTTGTCTCCCTCTTTCGTGCATCCTGGACCCATCAGTCTTGCTCACTCATAAAATAATAAAATACTTGCAATAAACGGTACAGTACCTGTGATGGCATCCAAACTATTGGTTTCTACCAAGATTGCAAATTTCAACCGCATGAGAACTCTTCCATTTGTGAAGTTTTATTTTGCCTTCCTACCCTTGAAATTCGAAAACTCGTCCTAGGGTCATTCCACGACAAATGAACGCAGTTTCAATTGATTTTTACATTACCATCTCAGATTTTGATAAAAGTTTGTTGGAAGATATCCATCATTTAGATTAAGAATAGTACCAAGTGTTGTAAAATTTCATCCTGTTTGGAAGTTATAACAAAGTAAATTTGAAAGAAAACGCACCAAAACGACATTTGAAAGAAACTTTTAGATTGCTCTGGATGCTCTCCTAATTGAGATAGAGAGAGGTGTCATCTTACAGCTTATTTAGTGATATCTGCAAGTACATGCAATATGACATAAGTCAAGGAGGGAAAAAGTGACATGCTGATATCAAACTTTCGAGTGTGGGATGAAAATGGGTTTAGTGTTAAAACAATAAGAGAATGTGGGCAATGTATATTTTGTCAGATAAATGTCTCATTTTGATATAATTATGGCATATCATTGGAAAGATAATTAAATAAGCTGAAAAATGTCGCCTCTGTCTGCTCTCTATCTCAATTAGGAGAGCATCCATGGCCATTCAAATGTTTTGTGTAGAGTCGTTTTGCTGTAAATTCGAAACGGGTTGAAATTTTACTGCAAAATTTAACAAAATCTGAGATGGTGAAGTTTAGACCCCGTGTTGATTTGACGTGGAATGACCCCTTAGCAGCATCTTGTGTGTTCAATCAGTTACGAGAACATAAGAAACAAGACCTAACGAAACTTTAGCAGCATGTCCAGGATTGAGACAACGACATATTATACTGTGAGCCTTCCTTAATGACATGTATTTCGAACGAGTCATTGTCACTCATGGAGAGCTTTGCTTCGAGACAGGGGGAAATGAATATTAAGTAAAAACAACTTAAAAAAGTCGTGCCGTATTTAATCATTTTTTTGTGTAGTTAATGGTAATAACATTTGTAATATATTAATATGTCATGCTTCCACTTCTGTTTCTTACCTTCCAAGAATATACTTTGCTTTCCTCTTGAATGTCCTTCTCTCAAAATAATTTAGGACTAATAAGAAATTTGCAGTGTTTCCCATCCACTTTTAAATGTACTACACCGAATGATCATTATTCTAGTTTCACATTTTCCATTTGAAGAAAATATATTTTTGTAGATAATTATTGGTTAGAGTGCATAGCGACTGTTTGTCCAGAAATTTGCGAATTTAGTTTGTAATGAAACAACACAAATATTAATTCATTGATTATGGCCAATGTGTACTTGGTTTTTGTATTCTTACTAGATTTTTGAAAATGCCTCTAAAAGGAAATACATCAAAAAAGCTTTCCCATACTTTCCTAAACATTATTTTATTTTCATGTCAATTTTTTTTTACGAAAATCAATTTTAAAGTTATCGATAACACCGACAAAAAATAAATAAATGCACGAAACGCACTACAAAATGACTTTTCATTCTAACCATCAATTCGTTTATGAATTATGTAAAAAATCTTTTCAGCACACGTGACGGTACCAAGCATAAGCAAATGCTGGTCACCTGGCATTGTTTAAACTTTTTAATGTTTCTTTTCCTTGGACAATAGGGTTAAGATTTATTATCTTCACTCTCATTCCATCGATACTTGAATACAATACGTTCACATAGATTTCCGGAACAATAATAATAACAGCCATTTATTGTCAAGAAGCAGTAATGAAATACGCTTGACCACATATAGGACGATACAGTAATAAACCACTTTCCGAGAGCTAGCAAGGGACCAACCCATGAGTGCGATCAAAGAATCCAAAAGTAGTGGTGAATTAAACATTCACACATCCCAAGAAAAAATCTACCTCTAGGGAAAAATAAATTTAGTTCTGTACTTGTCATAGTAACTACAGAGCAGAAACAAATTTTAATTCCAATATATTACGTAACAAAAAATTACTAAGACCATTTTATCATTCTCAAATCAATCGTAATTCCCGAATTAATATCACTCAAATTTCGAGATGAATAATAACAATGGTATTAATACCGCCTACAGGTTCGAGCATTGTGGGCCTCGAAGTGATGCTCGTGAACCTGAAAAAGCTTTATATCGAGACCGGCGAGCAAACATCTCTTCGGAAGTTGCGTTCTCCAAATTTGTGCAAGATTTTATGATACAGAAGGATTTCCATAATAGGATTAGCAACAGCGCTCTGCGGAATGACTGGAATTCACATTCAGGTTGTAAATGGCGAAGGGCAAGGGCGAGGGCGAGCGAATCGACAGTCCTTCGCGTACTTCCATGAAAGTCCGCTGTGAAGCGCTAGTGAGTTCGTTCCGGAGCGAAGTATTCTTCGTCGAAGGCGAGCTCCGCGTTGCGGACGATTGGGTTACACGGGCCACGGGAGATGCATACGGACCGCGGTGAGGAGGAAGGATGAATTGAAATTGGAATAAGTAAGGAAAATGTCCAGAATAAAGGCTAATACAGGATCTATTTTAACTAAGTGGATATAAAGTCTGATATATTCAGACAACAAAAAATAAATCGAAATAAAACTTACACGTTACTTATAACTTACTAACTGATTACCCACCGCTCTGCTGGGGTTTACTCTTTTACTCTAATCTCCATTTACTCAGAAAAATATCAAATTTGTCTATTCTGAGATCAAAATACTTTTTCGTTTTGAAAAATATGTACAGCATCCTATTTTTAAAAAAATCATAATAACAAAAATTAATACAAAATAGTATACACAATACCATCTCGCGAAAGCCGCACAGGTCGAATTTTCACTTCCCAAGCACCATTCCATTAATATTCTGGTAAAGTCTTAACTATTCGTCGAAATTTCTTGATTTAAATATATTATTTATCTTTGTTAAGTGCACAAAATAAATAATCCATTAAGTTTGACGATGATTATTTTTTCCTTCTTAAATTACTCTCTCAAACTGAAGTATTTTAACACTTCTATTTTTAATAACGTTTTATTGATAATTTAGGTTAATTTTTGTAGATAGACATGTGTCGTCACGGACTTCTTTGTAGAACTCTTTGAGTGAAACAATATTGCCATACATAGTTGTCACCTATGTCTAACCGTTTAGACAGCTTAAGCGAATATAACTCCCTTTTTTTTCGATTTTATCGTCATTTATTGTCAAAAAACCTTTCTTCCTACACATAATAAAATAAATGTTAGCCTATGTTCATCCTGGACATCTCAACTATCTCCTTGCAAAATGTCATCACGATCGGTTAAGTGATTTAGTCTTGATCATGTAGCAAACAGACAGGCATTTTCGTGTTACGTGTTTATATATTAGTAGGATGGATTTATTTATGTAGTGCATTATGGCGAGGATGAGGCGATGGAGACTGCTTGAACACCGAAACGAGACATTCTCTCTCTCTCTATATATATATGTATATATACTGTCTCTTATA
>NNCF01127032.1:0-50702 GCA_002313205.1 Laupala kohalensis
GGAAGATATCACATATCTTCTTCACGTGTAGGGTACTCGGAAGAGATACATGCAAACACTAGAGATGTTTCGCAGACACATCACGTGTTTCGCTCACACATTCCAATGCAGTTCGATATTGAACACACATCGTCCTCTACAACGGTTCAAGAATGTGTTCCCAGATGTTCCCAGGCCATTTACTAACTTTTTCACTTCATTTTGAATTTCCAAATTGAACATTTTTAATCGACGGTTTATTGACACCTGGTTAGCAGAGACGTAAAAGTGGCTATATGGCTCCTCATCTTACTAGAGATGTAACGTAAGTTACGGAAAATATAGATTTATTGTGAATTGTTTACAAATATTTTATTTTATATCATAATCTGCATATATTACGTAATGTTCTAGTGTTCTTATTGTGTTGTAAATTTCTTATTGTATTGTAACAAAAAAATTGTATTGTAAATGACAAATTCCTAATTAAATGTTGTTGTTTCATTCTTTGACTATTATTTTCAAACTGGAGTGTTACAATATTTCAATAATTTATAGTTGCTGTAATTTAATTTAAAATTATTTTATATTTTGTGATCAAATATATATATATGTGATATTTAGGATTTAGTTCTGGATTGTTTTACAAGTGTTGCAAGACTATTTATCTTGATTGTTTTGTTCTAAAAAGATTTATTATTGTAAAAAAACCTATTTTTACATCTTGAAATATTGGGTTTAGTGAAACATATATAATATTGTTTAACAAATATTTATAACGTTTGTCGTTTCAAGGGATGTTAGACTACAAAATAAAACTCGTGTCCGTAGTTGTATAATTATACAAAGTTGAGTTCTTTATAAGATAGAGAACTGATTGAATCCACTCAAACACTCACAAGAGTATAGCGGGAACTGTTAGGTGACAGCCATTTTGTTCACATTGCAAAGTGATGTGAATACCGTGGAAAGTTAGAGCACGACCGACTGGTAGTTGTAGGTCTTAATTAGTGTCTAATTTATATTTTAGGTTTTTATGAAATTAATATTTATTCAGTGAAAATATTGAAATAAGTTTAGAAAAACGATTCTATCAATATTACTTTCGTTTGAGAAACGAACGTAAACAAAATCAAATAGCGGCCATCTTTGTCACGGTATTAGATGATGATGCACGCTCAAAACATACACGAAATTTCAGAATCTTCTCTATACTCCTTGGAATTTTGTTCGAGTTCACACCTCTCTACCTATAAAGAATACTTATACGGGGGAGCTAAAGAAACTCTTGGTTGCCTGTAATTCAATGTTGGTATTGTAGAAACTGTACAGGTCCGAAGGGAAGTTCCAGGAGGCCGTGGTTGAGCTACCTTCTTTCACCACCAGAGGCGCTGCACCAATTTCTGCAAATGACGTTTCCTCGGACACACATACAGTTACTGCAAGGCTCACTGGGGTGACGGAACGTCTGCAATTCCTGGTATAACTCACCCTGTGTAAAAGAAAATTGTTTTTGGTAGTGTTGTGAGTTCAAGAGAGATTTTATTCAATACCATCTCATTTGTCCGACGTTGCCGGGATTCTCAAATGATTTCCAAAAAATTTGCTCTCTTATATCTGTACTTTCCGGGTAGCGGATTAACCGGTGTTGCCCGGAATTTTTCTTAAATTAAACTTCTCTTAAGCAGGAAAAAATAAAATCTATGTTGTAAGATCAAAACATTTTTACTTACTATTTAAAAAAAAAATAATTTGCACAGAATCCTAATTTTAAAAATTCATAATAAAACAAATTTAACACAAAACTCGACAGTATTCACTACATCATCTCTTGGGAGCCGCGCCTTTCGAATTTTTACTTCCGAGGCACAATGCAGCTGCAATTTTAATAAAACAATGGTAAAATCTAAACAAATCCGTTGAAATTTTACGTTTTACAGACATTTTTAATGTTTTTTAAATGCATAATGTACATAATCCATTAAATTTTATCTTGATTAATTCTTCCTTCTTAAATTACTCTCTTGAATTGAAGTACTTTAACACACATTTTTAATAACGTTTTATCGATAATTTGGTTAATTATTGTATCATACATTAAAAAAATAAAAGTTAGCCTGTGTTCATCCTAGACATCTAAATTCCTTGCCAAATTTTATCACAATTGGTTCAGTGATGTAATCGTGATCACGTAGCAAACAGACAGACACACTTTCGCGTTTCGCATTTAAATATTAGTATAGATTTTTGTTCAATTGAAAATTTTTTAAAAAATACAAGGATAATATGCAAAATAAATTTTCAGAGTTATATAGATATATATCTATACATTTCCAATAATTGTAAAATCTAGGTAAAATAAAATGTAGCTGCAATGTAGATCATACCCAAACTACCCCTAATGGTCTTTTCCGTTCAAGATAAAATCCTGCTGATTGAATATGATTGTCCTTTTATGTAGTTTACATCGTGGCCGAAACAATGGAATGAATTACAATCAATTCATTTAATGAACTATTAATTCGTAGGTGGGGAGATTTTTTCCATGTTCGGGGAGGGGGAAACCATCCTCCTTACCCCCTATAATGAAGTGAGGTGAACTTAGAACGTCCACCCCGAGAGTTCAGAATTATCGGGTTCGACCAAGAAGTTGTTCG
Source organism: Laupala kohalensis (assembly GCA_002313205.1). Classification (NCBI taxonomy): domain Eukaryota; kingdom Metazoa; phylum Arthropoda; class Insecta; order Orthoptera; family Trigonidiidae; genus Laupala; species Laupala kohalensis. Next base: position 2,637 of record NNCF01127032.1, read on the forward strand.
TCCTCACCACATACATTATTATGTTGGCACTTCACCTGACGTTGAGTATTTGTGTATTTTTCATATTTGCCCAAACACAACCAGTGTAGAGGAGCTATTTGTCTGTAATGTGGCAAATACGCGTTCACCTGTATTCGTTCTCTTGACGGTTTTCAGTCGAACATTAAAGGACTCAAATGAGGAAAATATTTGCGTGAACCATCCACACTTGGTTGGTTGTTGTTTCTCCCACTAGAGAACGCGCACGATCGAGACTTGTTGATATAATGGTTCTTTAACCTATACTTTTGGCTACTTTTATTTTATTTTTTTTTTAAATATCGATTGGAACATACCTTTGGGTTGGAACAACGAAACAATATAAAGATTTCTTGAATTACATCAAATGCATCCAATCCATTATTGGTGAAAGAAAGTATATATTTCGTATTATTAAGTTGTTTGTTCAGTGTATGTGTGGAGGGCATGTTAGTGATATTTGTGAATACGTCATATATTTTGCCAAATATAGCGAATACCACTACTCAAATACCACAACGCCAAATGAAGAGCGCGATCAGAGAAGAAGAGGACACGATCTGTGTCCTCTGATCAAGAGGAAACAGTACGCATGCGAGGAGCGCTCGGATTTGGATGGGTTGGATGATATGATAGGTTATGTTATAGTATGCCGTGGAATATATTGTTTTAAATTGCATTCATGAAAATGTGAAGCAACTTGTAATAGGTAGTAAACCTATTTGATTTTTAATTAAATATTTAGTAATATTTTTAATTTTGTTTTGTTCTATATAAGCACACAGGAATTTTGATTTCATTTTCCTTCCAAACAACAATTAAATTCCACGTGTTTCTGTAAGCGGTTTCAAATATATAATAAAAACATAACTTCCATATTATTCCTCGACCGTCGCAGGTTGAACATGAATCGATTGGAGTCGTTCACCAAACAACTCTAGTCCACGATTCGAGTCGAGACAAAATTACACGCATCCGCGGAGCTGGATGTTCATCCGGATCCGACTCTCTAAAATCTCGGATCTACCCATCTCCATTGTCTAATCTGTGATCGTCACCTGGAAATCGCAGGCATTACAAGCGAGACAGCACGCTCCTGGTAGGAGTACTCCATGTGGACAGCGTTGGGGGCAGCGCGGCTGGCGGCAAAAGGCGGAACCTCCCGCAAGTGAACACTCGCAACGCAGACACTTGTCTTCCGGTGGAGAGAAGCGTGCTCCTGCTGCCCAGCGAATGCCACTCATTTCACACCAAGAGTCTCCTGCTGAACTCTACACAAAATCAAAACAAAATTTCAGAGTACGTGACCTCCAGAAGTGGAGGGTCAATCAGTGTTCTAAAGTAAATTAAATACATTCTCTTCATAACATACAAAAGTATAAGGTTGCAAAATATATTTGTACACCGCGGAGCTTTCTGTCTGCGGTATTACCGTTGGAGCTAACCTACAGGTCATGACATTTGACTGATTTGTAGATATATTTTTTACGCTGAATTTTTTTTACACAACACTCGCAACGAAATTATAACTGATACATTTCCCAGAAGCGCGGGTGACGCTCTGTGACATCTGTGAAGGTCGACTGAGGGAGAATGTGAGGTTAGGTTAGGGGTCAGCAGAGGACGGTGTTTGCAACTTAGGAATATACGTACGGTACATACGTAGACTGCACTATCATTTTCAAGGAAGGAGATCGAAGAAGACTTTCTCGAGGGACGGTCCAATAATAGAAAACTATAGTAGAATTAAAAGAAGGTAGGTATTTGACCTGACAGGGACGAAAGTGGAGCTGTCATTGCTTCAACCTAATCAAGAGCTAGCGTTGTCCTTTGCAACCAGGGTTGATAGATTTCTCAGTCTGAGCAATATAATACTACAATGCGTAAGAAACTATGTCGACATTAACTTCAAGCGAAAAGGATTCTATTCCAAAACATCGACGGTGGTGAGACAGAGACACCTAACTTTGTTCTCTTCTTCGGACAACCGCTCAGTCTATTTACATTTACTTCTATGAATGTGAGCATTACATAACCTCACCTGGTTTTGTACCACACCATTTCGCTTCTTGTTTTTTAGTTTCTTTGTTTCTATTTGATTCTTCGCAGAGGAACCATTGTTCAAGCCATCATTTGACCCTTGTCTTCTTTCAGTTGATCCTCCTTTAGGAACATCGTTGTCTCGGGAAAACTTGAATTTTTGCTTTTGCAGGGAATTTTTTGATGGAACCCTCGTGGGTTTCGGGAGCTCTGTGGTTGGCAGAGATTTTGATGTAACTCCATCGTTTTCATTCGTAAGCTGCGCTGATGGATCTGAAAATTGATTCTCGTAATGTCCAACCAATTTGATTTTACGAATTCAATTTCTCGACTACTAATTTTATAATACGTGTTAATATTTAGTAATGATCTAGATAAACGATGCAACTATACGTCGCAAAATATCGGAAAGCGGCTGGCTACTTCCCTCACATTGTCACCACTTCTTCGGAACGCGATGTCTCGACCCAGAGATGCTCCCTGACAGTGGCGGATCTAGATCAAGGGGGGGGGGGNCCTATATTATTTCAAAATTATTAATATATTCCTTATCTTGCCCATTTTCATCACATGCAATACATATATCATGCTTATTTATTTTAAGCAAAAATAAAAATTCTTTCAAGTTCAACAAAATATTTTTTTCCATTGCTTTTTTTAAATTCCTTTTCTTTATTCAGTTTAATTATTTTATGTCTTGAGATACAGGTAGGTTCTGTTAGTACATGCTCAGTTTATTGTATTGCAATGATTTTCGTCGACAATACTCCTAAATTTTTTAGGAAATTTGAAATATCCTCTTCTTCTAAATTGTTCTTTATCACTGATATCTTAACAATACATACCCCCCCTTTTTTTTCTTATATAAAATATTTTTCTGAAGCATAAATTACTAATCCTATTCCAATAATTGACTTGAATTTACTGATCTTAGAATTGCACTGAAATGTTACATCCGCTTGCTTCCAGAGAGTAAATTAGTTTGTTGTCCTCCATATGGTTATAACGCAAACTGTAACTGCTTTTTTCACTTTAAATTTATTTTATAATTATGAAAATTCTATCATTGTCTGTCAATTTACTTTGAGAAATTTAAATTGAAATAACTTGTCTTTTTAAAATGTTTCTTAAAATGAAATAACGAATCCAGACAATAATTGAATACTTTATTTTGTATTTATTATTGTATGTATTATAATGAATAATACTGATAGCACCTTTCCAATCTCGGATAAGAATTCATAGCAATTTTCTTTATTTCCTCAATGCTGTTATAAACAAATTAATTATGAAATAGGTGTAATGATTATAATAGCTCCTTGACTTCCACAAAGGTTGATATATTGTCTCATAATTCAGAAAATCTTTACCTAGGCCTTAACCTTTTTTCTTTAAAAATGGTCAACAGACCATGTCAAGGAATACTCATAAGAAGAGTAATGTATATTCCTAAAACTACCGTGGAATCTGGAAAACTTTGGAAATTCAGGGAAATTGTATAGCCAGAAAAAATAACAAAAATATGTTGCGATTTTTTGTCTAAATAATATCCATATTTAACAAAGATGTTTTTGTTTTGTTTTTCCAGAATCCAAAAATAGCCATTTTTATCAATTCAAAAAATTGAAATTGATTCTAATAGGTGTAATTACTTTTAATTACGTATATTTGCACCTTTGTACTTTCAAGTATCCAAATTTCATGCATAACACTTTATTAATAACAATAACCATTATATAATTAATAACAATAACAAATAATCTGGTAACACATTTACAAAGTATGTCATTTATCAACTTCAATTTTATTTGTCTAGAGTTCAGGTTCAATAAGGGGGCGAGTGAGAGCCCCCAAGCCCCCACCCCCCCAGGTCGGCCACTGCTCTCTAACACATCAACTTTCACTCACACCAACATCCTTACCCTTGGTAGTCGGAATGATTCACCTGCTGGATAATACTTATTGCAAATTATTTATTTACCGTGCTTGTAAACGACAAAAAATTAGAATAATTTTGGATTCGGTAAAAAAATTCTGAGAAAAATTACACCAAACAATTTTCAATAGATGTCCTTCTATTTTGTATGGAGGTAGTTACTGCTGTTGTCGACATTATTAAATGTTTAATTTGGTTGCTGATATGTATCATTTTTCTCACAATTCATTACCAAGTGCTCAGTTTCTTACAATAAACTATCCATTTACTTTGAAATTGTAATCACACCCATGCTTACATATTGTAATCAGAAAATAATTCCTATCAAGTTTCATACTATTTCGACAACTCCTTTCCGGTAGAGGCCTTAATTTAAGAGAGAACTGTCAGGGACTGTAATACAATGCAAAATTAAAGATATTTCCGGAAACGCTACGCGCAGTTTTTCGTTGTGGTTTGAATAAACTTTTTTCTGTATTTTGAACTGTTGTCATTATACGGCTTACATTCTATTTACATACAGTTAACATTCCGTTATGTCTTTTCTTCTGGACGATACCTCTTAGCCGTGCCATGGTGTGGCTTTCTCGTCCCCGTCCCCTCTGGGTGGAATCTATCCTCCGTTGCTTAACGCATCTCGCACCATTCACATCCGTCCAATGAACTCTTCAAAGATCTTATATTTGTTTCTGAGCTAATCAGGTCAAGATTGCTCTGGTTTTTCCTTACTCCTACTCTCCGCATCCCTATTGAGGAAAGGAGAGATTTAATAACTCACACACCCATAAAATATGTTCTCTCTTCTCGTCACCTCGCCCACAAACACGTGTTTCATCTTCTACTCTCTTAATCTTATGTTGGTACTCCTTAAAATTCCCTTTTGCCCGGTTAGTATTTTCAGTTCCTCTCGTTCGGGCCTAAACCATTTCTTATACTTATTTGCAACTTGCACATTCTCTATGAAGGTATAAACCGAACTTCCTTTTAGGGTCTTGTTCCAGCGAATCTTCCATGCTTTCATTAGTACCCGTCTTATCAATTTTATCGCACCCTTCTCATCTTTCCGAAAAAGTATCTTCACTTGCCCATCTCTCTTCAGGAAATATCGCAGACGTAACTTGTGTAAATATATGTCAACCAGTATTACACCTAATAGTATCTCTATACTTTCCGTAGCTGTTGATTTATAACTTCATGACAATACCAAGAGACCTAAGCGCATGTGGAATGTAAGATTCGCCCTGTTGACATATTCGTCTATTTACCGATCCAGACGCTTGCTGCGTGACTCATAATGGGACGAATTCCATCTGTGTATACGATTTTAAGTTCTTCTATGGGGAAATTCTTCTTGCTGTAACCGACACGTAGAAGACTGAAATGTTTTTTCTCTACTTTTTCAATGACATACCTCACCTGCTCGGTGAATAATAATTTTTCATCAATGATTACCCCTAAATATTTGTGTCTGCATACAATCCCCATTGGTTCTCCTTTGGCTCTTAGCACTGAATTTCAACTTCTTCTACTGCTATTCTCAGAAAAAAAAAATTACTTTAATTTTCCCTGTCTATAGCAGGTTTGGATCAACTCTAGTTGGTTATTATTATTTATTGATTCCACAAAAATACAGAAAAACATTACAAGTTATTTGGTCGTGTCTCAATCATGTGACATCCCACTACGTTCATCATTACATTTATCATTCAATAATGATAATAATAATAATAATAATAATAAACGTTCTCGACTACTAATTATATGTCGCAAAATATCGAAAGGCGGTTCGCTACCTCCCTCACATTGTCACCACTTTCCTTTATGCGTCTTGATCCAGAGATGCCCCCGACCTTTCATTCACACCAACATCTTTACCCTTGGTAGTTGGAATGATTCACCTTTTCGATAATTCTTATTGTAAAATTATTTCTTTACCGTGCAAGTAAAATATCAAAAATTAGAATAATTTTGGATTTGGTACAAAATTCTGAGAAAAATGATACCAAACAACAACAATTTTCAATCGCCGTCCTTTTATTTTTGCAAGGAGATAATTATACTGCTGTTGTCAGCATCATTAAGTGGTTCAATATTGTTGCTGGTAATACAGAATGTCCCAGAAATGTAGCGACAAACCTCTACGTGAGGTGGGGCACATCATAGGGGTCGAGAATTCCGTGGCCGCAAACGTTATCGTACGCCGCTAGGTGGTGCTGTGCGCGAGAGTACTGGAGGGGAACGTGAGGATTTCCTCATTCGAGCGCCTGCCAGCATACGAGGAGCATGGAACGGTATACGAACGGTGAGCTTCCAGATGTGTACTTAATATACGGAATAGATGAGTGCAATGGACGAGCCGCTGGACACATTTATCGAGAACGCTTCCCAGACAGACATCAACCGCACCGGTTTGTTTGCATGTCTGCGTAGAAATTTGTGAGAGTACGGGTCATTAAAAAGTGGCAGGACTAGTAAGGGCAGGCCACGATCGACGCGTCCGATCGTTAGGCACGTCGACACGTTCACTATTGACGGGTGGCGTATTCACACATTCACTAGGGATGGCGTATTCAATCATCACAATGAGCATTTGTGGGCACCAGAAAACCCCCGCGGTGTGCGTCACAACATCATTTCACAGTTACGGTGTATGTGTTGCGGGGAGGGGTTGGTCGGCGACTGCTTAGTCAGGTCGTACCTTTTACCATCCCGCTCGACCGCTGCGAATTATCAGACCTTTCTGGAACAGGTTCTTCCCAACTTGCTTGAAGATGTACCAGCAAATGTGAGGTGCAGCATGCGGTTCCAACATGATAGGGTGCCTGTTCATTTTGGACTGGCTGTTCATAGGCATTTGAACAGGTCATTCCAGCATCGATGGATTGGGTTTGGTGGACCGGTTCCTTGACCCTCACACTCGCCGGATTTATCGAGCCTTGATTTATTCCTGTGGAGAGCCATGAAATATTTAACGCATAGCGATCCTGTGGAGTCTGAAACGGATCTCGTCGCAAGAGACGTCTGCGCAGCTGCTACAATCGAAGAAACTCCCGATGTATTCGAGCGTATCCGGTAGTCCGTCAGTGCAAACTTCGAGCATCAGTTGTAACATTAGAGCTGTATTCATGTCGTACACCATTTGTACTCATTACGTCCCATAAATGTTTCAAATGAATCACTCTCTTGCCCTACAGGTTTCCCAACATTTCTGAGACATTCTGTACATCTTTTTTCTCACTATTCATCAACTCAGTATTTTACAATAAAGTATCCATTTCTTCCGATATTGTAATTATGCACGTGCAACGAATTATCCCCGAAGCAGCAAATGCTGTTAGAAGTCCTTTACATCAGAAGCAATTCTGACACGATTACGTACAAACATCGAGTAACAGCAGGTGCCAAAGGGGTTGTGGGAATTTGTTCGTCACAAATATAACTGTTATGTGATACTACGTGTTCTAAAGTCTCTCGGTTCTCACTTAAATTAAAGTCTCTATTATCGGGTGGGCGAATTTTTTGTCAATGAGTATGTTGGGATAAATATAATCTAGGAAAACTGGAGATACGGTTTTCCCGTCCCGGGAGTTTCTTCGGTTTTCTCTCGTGTACTTTCATCGTATTTGAAAAAATATTCTCTTGCTTGTATCCGGAGGATAAATAAGTTTTTTGAGCGTAACATTCACAGATTTTAATGTATTTTTGACAACAAGTAATTTTTGTAATATTGTAAGTCATCAAAGGAAAAGTGTTGAGATGTGGATAAGATTTATAGACGACCACTGTTGTGTAAAGTTCACAAAATGTGTGCGATAATGAAAAATAAAATGGTCTTACCATTATATTCTCCCTCATTCAATGAACTAAATGTAGTGAGTTCATTGAGCGTATATGGAGTTGTAGGGACGGAATTGATCGACTCATAAACAATTTCACTTGCTTCAATTAATGTAATCAACTCATTTGATATTGTCTCTGTAGTTATTACCGTATCCAGATTAAGGTGCATCAAGGATATGTCTGTCATGAGAATTGCATTTATACTAGCTGATGCAGTAGCAGAAATAAAACCACTTTCCACTGATGGTGGAAGTTTTATTTCATCCGAATAATTTAGTTCTGTAGATTCTACCAGATCTTTTAATGAATATTTCTTCAAAAATGTAGCTGCATTCAGTTGAGTGTTTGTTGAAATAAGTTTTTTATCCACAACTTGTTCAGTATGGTACAAAATAGATGAGTTAGGAAAGAATAACCCTTCCTTTGTTTGGTCATTGCCATCAAGGTTCGTATTTAAGCCATTTTTGCTGGTATGAATCAAAGAAGATTCTCCATTTAAATCATTTTGCAGGATTGAGGACGTAATGGTTGGATGTATATGACTCTCGGTCACAGAATATTCAAATAATCTGTCTTCCTTGAGTTCTGAAATGAAATTTTCATTCTTATCATGTCTATGTGTAAAAACTTTTGATGATATTTCGTTCACTCTATATTTATTTAAAATGTCTGACGGGTTTAGATCTACGTGTTTCGAAATAGAGGCAAACACTTTGCTAGCTTGTGCCTCTATTCTTCCAGAGCTTGTAAAATGAAAATTTCGTTCTTTGTTTCTTGTTTGTGTATTTTCATTCAGACTTGGATTAATATTTTCATCGCGTAATTGATTGAGTGATGACTTTGAAGAGTTTTCTTTCTTAATATTGCCAGTATTATTTTCATAATGAAAATCCTGTGTTTCTTTATTACTTGTCTCGTGAGTTTCGTCTAATGAGATTTGACGTTCCCTTTCATTAATATCCTTCATATAATTTAAATTTGGAGAGGGTTCAATATGAAATTTATTATTTGATTTGTGTTCTATGGTATTGTCTAATTTTCTTTGTAAATGTAATGTTTGGATTGTTTCATGATTAATTGCGGCGTTTGTCATGTTTTGAGTCATCATGGTGGTTAAGTTCTGATTTCTTCCGATAGAGTTCCCCTCAGTAGCGTTGTTGTCACTTTTTTTGTCAGCTGAACAGTTTCCCCTCGAAGTCTGAAACGATGTTCCACTTTCTCCATTTCGGATCACGAGATTCTCAATCGATAATCCTCTTCTATCATCGATAGGAAATGAATTAATCGATTCCTTTGTTCGATTACGACGGTCTACGACCGGAGATGGAAAGAAATGAGTGAAGGAAACTTGTCCGGGAACGAACGGTGGATCTTTGGGTTTCACAACTACTTCAATTGTGATGGTGAAATTCTCATGTGTGGCAGAAGTTGGCAGGACTGTGACCCTGGATGGGATGGATTCACCATCATCTTGATTGGTCACCTTCTCAGAATTATAATTTGGCAACAATGCTGTTTTGAGAGGAACTGATGTTTTGGAAATGGACAAACTACTATTGAAGAATGTGGTTGGCAACACTGCGGCTCGAGGAACTACAGGTATGACTTGTTCAATACTACGCGTAGAGTTTGGTTGCGTTATATCATTTTTAATCAAATGTATTTCCACGATTCCATCGTGTCTCAAGCTTTGTTCCTTCACAGTTGTCAACCTTGTTTCAGTAGAAAGCACAGAATCATTAAAGTTCGCGGTTAAACCACTTATCGCTGTAAATGTTGATATTATTGAGAGAATAGGAAGTTCAGACTCTAACTGGTCAGTCAATTCTGTTTTAAACGAGGATGTAGGTGAAATATTGAAACGAGCAGATGTGGATGATGTATCCAAGTTTCCATCCTTTGAGGGATTTGTTGATAGTATGTTGGTATTCTTAGTTGAAGCAGGAGTTTCAGTTAAGACTTCGGACGTTGTTTTATTTTCCTGTGACGAAATGAACGGGTCTCTTGCCTCAGTAGATTGAAACGGTGATAACGATCCCAATTTCTCTGTAACAGAAATTATATTAAAACAAGAATCAATATGATATTGAAAGGTAAAAATACAGTAACACAAAGAATATCGCTCTAATATTATTACAAAGTTAAAAATAACATACGGTTCAGACTTAACTTTCTATATATAAGTACAATTGCAATATTTTATATTTGCTTTTTATTCATAGAAATATTTCATTCTTATTTTTATACGTGTCTTAAACTATTTTTAATTTTCAAAGCATAAAATTGTTATAAATTGTAAAATTATCGCAAAAAAATCCTTACAAACTGCGTTTAACCACCAATGAAATAATTTACTCTTCGGAAGCAAGCCAGGGACAATCCCATCAATTCCGATCAAGGGCCCGAAATTAGTCGGATTGTACATTTCCGCACGCTCCTAAGATAAGTATAAAAATAGTTCAGTTCGTGTTATAATATGAACAGAAAACCAACATATTTGTATTCAATAATAAACAAAAACGTTATTTCAATACGTATTATTATTAGCCTATAGATTATTCGCAAAATATTGTTTATAAATTATAACTATTAAGGTAACTCTAAATTTGAGATTTTTTATATTAACAGACGTCGCCCCTAGGCAAGGGCCTACAGAGTCGTGTATAAAATCCGCCTGTACCTGAAGGAAAACCAAAGAAATACCCGGGTCAGGGTAGGACTACGAAATTAATGTACACAACCGTCCCAAGGATCAGTTAATATAAAACTAAACTTATATGAATAATAACACAGAAAAAGAGCATACAAGAAAATAGATTTGAAATTGTTATCAGATATCTTGAAAGTACTACAGATATGGCGTGGTGAAGTACAAGATGAATTTAACTTTTATGAAAATTAAAACATTCTTTTTCATTGCGTTAGCACTGGTGCAATATGAAGTTTTTAATAGCGGATTTATAGTGGGAGGGAATTATATAGAACGATTCCCGAATGGTATGGCCCTTTTGGCAAAGTGCGGTTTAAAGTCTATAGAAAAAATATTTGTGGAATAAATATTAGAACGCTTCAAATTCAGACATGGAAAAAGTTCGGGATACTTTCAAATGCATTACTCTATCTAAGACACGTTTTATGCTGCTAACAGACAAGAAAGTGGTGAATTCTGCGAAGGAAATTTCTCACCCGTGATGACATGAGATGATGAACAACCAGTGTCTTCAGGACAAAAACAGCGAAAGCTCCCAGGAGCGTTGGCACAAGCAAATGGGCATGGCGGCGGCCACCTCTGGCACTCGTCAATATCTGCGTGCCAACACAAACATCGTACAATTAGTCCAATAAAATGGTACACAATGGATGCAAATATTTGGGTAGAGCTAATTTTTGACTTTCCCAATACATTGAGTGTGTAGGGAAGTATTGTAATCGGTCTATTTTTAAATTTTTGCGATGATGTTCAATGTCGTATGTTAAGAATTTAGTTCCACCGATAACTCACGAACAAATTGATGAATCAAAACCAATCTTCAGATTTGACTTCGAATGCATCGTGAACAGACGCCTATATCTGGACAGAAGCTCATTCCGACTTCATTTACACATCGCGCTCCAATTCCCGTTTCTTAAAATTCGTGTTCAGACATTTTTAGATATCGTGTCATTAGACAAGTGAACAATCTGTGGGCTCTATGCTCTTTGTGCCAACTGAGTGACATCTCTCGATTGTTGAGCAACTGTAAACAATTTCTTCAAACCTCGTAGGTCCATTCAAAATTTACGCCTTTGAGTTAAAAAAAAGATGGATGATATGGTTGGACGTGGTATGACTGACTTGATTAATTACAGACTCGTTTATTAATTATACTGGAATCCACGAGGCTGCACTTCCCCGCCAGGGCAATTTACAATTATCTGTCATTGCGTAATATTCACGCCATCGAGCCAGATGAACAATCGATACACTGTTACACATTCGCGCGAGCAGCGCGAGTATCCAAAAGCTAGCCACGATATGTGGACAACTCACTCTGTGCAAAACTCGTCCGAGGAGACAACATCAAATCTGATTCAGTACTGTCATCCTTCGGCAAGCAAGCCGACGACTTCCCCTTCAGTTTGTACCAGGAGACAGCTGGGGGAATTATTTTCAAGTTGAAGATTATCTCGTGACGGCACAGGCACGCCGTTGAATCGCCACGTGATAATGTACTCCTTGCAATAAATATGTCACTAGAAGATGTATTTTATTAGATTCTTGAGTGGATTAATGTGATTTATGACACGAGAATTAAACTTTTGTGTTATTTGTTCATATTTTAGACAAACGTTTTCTAAATTTATTTAATTCCTTTCCACATATATGAAAAAATTTAAGAGAATCGCAAATTCTGTGAAATTACTTTCGACAATACACATCACTTGTAGGCAATGAGATTTGATTTCTTTGTTTAAATATAAGAAATTATAGGAATATTTATAAGTATTTTGTGATTCGAATTATACCAATTCCATTTGATATTTTGCAATTATATTCAAATTCTGTTAAAAAATATATTTTATCACAGTATTACGCAAACGTTTTTTATAGAAACTCTAATATCGTTTACATTGCCTATGAAGATCTTGCAAAACGAAGAATCTCGAAACGTCGTTTAAATATAGAGAATGCTAAAGTTTATTAAAGTCAAAAATATATACATAATACTTTTGTTATAGAAGTCCAAACTGTGTATAATAAAAAAATACAAAACATTTCTTTAATAGCGGTGTAATGAAGCATTTTATCTCGTTACGATTTACCAGCGGTACTATTAGTCTCCCAAATATGGGAACCATTTCAAATAGACCTACGATTGGTCGAACGAAACTTCCCCTGTCGAAGGGGAAGCAGGAGGACAGAGACGTTGCAAACTTACCAGATCCAAAGCTGGTCAGAGCGTGGGAATTAGAAAAATAAATGGGCCCTTTCATGTTACCAGTAGTGTACCATAGTATTTTCCAATTCTGGTTCAAACCACATATAAATCTCTTAGAACGGGATGGCGCAGTCGGTAAACGCATGAGCGCGCTAAGATCAAATTCCCGAGTTTGAACTCCTTTTATGTTTGTACCAAGAAAATTGTATACAAGAGTAGATACGAGCGGAGTGGAGATATGAACGATAAATGTTGCACTTGAGAAATACGAACTCGGGACTCTATATTGACATAAGGTCTCTACTACGAACCCGTCGTCAGCGCTGTCAGACACTGGAACTAATTCGACTTTTATAAAAAATATCCGGTTCCTTTCATACTAAGCGTGTATTGTAACCGAGGAAACGACATTACGGATTACATTTATTTTTTCCTTTCATACAGGGAAGTTTATAATCCTTTAGATATCACTGATTGCAAAAAATAAGGCTGTCCTAATCACAAAATTATTTTTAACGAGAAAAGTGCTATACTACAAACATATAGTTCATGTCCTATACTATTAAGGTGGGACCAGCTCTTCAAGTTAGTCAAGTCACTGAGATATATAATTTTTTATCATTATTCTTGTTCTAATTGTAATAGTAATGATGTTGAAAACACACGATTTAATTTCTGTGTATACTACAAAATTTATTCATAAAGTCACTTGACTCGTTTGAGATGCATAAGAGCACGAAGTACAAACATGGCGGCCGAGCGCATTCGTTTCGTGAATTACGCCTAACCTAACCTCAAAGTGAAAAATCTTTCTCAGATATCCGGTGTCCTATAGATAAAAATGATGTAAAAAATAGTACGGAAATTTTACTGCAAATCAATGTAAACTTCCATCACTTTCGTGATTTAAAAGTTGGTCTTATTTTCTAAATAAGTGTTTTATCGCCATAAGACGATATGTATTTCAACATCAATTATAATTGTAATTATTTCATCTAAATGGCTGATGAGGTACCGGGATGATCTTTAGTTTCTTTTCCCAGCAGTGAATATAGTAAACCCATTCAACCAAATTTCGTAATGATATTGCAAATATTTTCAAAGCAAAAGAGCAGTCTTCGGTCTGAGTCTAGCCACTTATAAAGCCATTTATTTATTAAGGTATGTTTTTAAAGATAAAATCAAACTAAGAACATGATACTCTGTTCATTTGAACCGATTTAAGATAATTTAGTGATTAAATTCTACTACCCTGAAATAGCAATTATTGTATGTAGCTATGATTCAAAAAAAATTTCGAAAACGGCTCCAACCATTTTTTTTTTAATTTACATATTAAATGTATTTTAGGATCAAAGCATAATATAACTGGTCTCTCTTCATCGAAGAATAATTTTAGCACCTGTGTAATACTAGATTCCTTATTATTACAATTAAAATTTTAAGAGCGTGTAAATTCCATAACATTTGAGAATTATTCCTTTAGCCAAGACACTTACACACACAATTCTCATATGGGCAACGTAAACCGCGCAGTTACCAAATTACCAAAATAGTTACGCGTAGAATTATCATTCGTTATATTAATGGTTACACAGTAGTGTAACTGAATAAATAAACCGTGGGTTAAAACATTTGGAGAGCCAACCAGATATTGTTTATTTACGTACTTAGCTGATTAACCGAAGTTTCCCGGGATCTTTCTTAGACTAATCGTTTTTACTCACAAAAAATAAAATCTATATATTTTTTTTGCATGATCACAACACTTTTATTTACTCCTTTTTAAAAAAGAGACAATAGTACCAACAGTGACAATTTTTGTATTTTCAATGTAGAATTATTTCAGCAGAAACCTTGTTATTGTTTACCTTTATTTGTAAATATATCATTATATCACGAGGAAACCTTTATTATAAAGTTAGCATGTACCATTAATCATAAAATATTGGTATTAATCATATAATGATTAATATTCTAAATGAAACATGTTCTATTGTTTAACTCTTTCTATATAATTTAGAGAGTGTATTATTTATGTTGNTTACTCCTATTCAAAAAAGAAACAATAGTACCAAAAGTGACAATTATTTTTTGTATTTTCAAGGTAGAATTATTTTAACAGAAACCTTGTTAATTTATTATCTTTATTTGTAAATATATCATTATATCACTAGGAAACCTTTATTATAAAATTAGCATGTACCATTAATCATAAAATATTGGTATTATTAATTTTATGATTAATATTCTAAATGAAACATGTTCTATTGTTTAACTCTTTCTATATAATTTAGAGAGTGTATTATTTATGTTGTGTGACACCTTCATATCATTGTTATTTCACATCTAAATAATACTTGAAATAACCCTGAACTCCATCTCTTATTTACCTTTAAGACCAAGAGATCTGCTCGTTTTTCTACATCCTGCGGATTGAGGAAATTGGAAAAAGGCGTTATATCCTATCACACCGCTTTCAGCAATGTAAAATTGAGATTCCAGTTTCTCTTTTCAATGTCAACTTGTGTTCTTGTATTGAAATTGTATGTCATCTGTAAAATTGCCTTCATTTAGCGATTTTGTTATTTATTTTTTGCAATGTAACTACGTTTCATCTGCTTTCCCTTTACACAAACAAATGTTGACGTCTATGACAAAGTTACTGTAAAAAGTATCGTCTTACACAAGAATTTTTCATAAAGGTTAAAAACACTTAAATCATGTATGGAGACGTAATTTCTGTTTCCTGATATTACAACAGCATTTTTCAATGTTACAAAATGCAAATATCAATATACCGTAAGCAGTTGATCCTAGTTCAAGTATTTATGGATCAGCTTGTTTGATTTCAAACACCGTTTTGTGGATCACTTCTTCAATGTAGAAAAACAAGTAAAATATCTTGCGGTTTTTAGAGAAATTTAATGTTTTTTAATTATTTTGTACGTCACTACGATTTTAAAATAATTTTTAAAACCTCGACGGCGTTTGGATTAATCTCGTTCTACTTAGATTTGCAGGAATTCCTTTCACTTTTCTCTATAAAAAAATTAATTCTTCTCAATCAATTATCCTATGTCAAGTGTTTTGAATTGTCTCTGAACTACTTTACTTGTGATATTTATGTTATTTAAAGAAACAGTGTTGGTAATTAGGGAAAAGTTCTTGATAGTACATAAAAATATGTTATATGAAAATATGGATTGCTATTTTAAGAAAGGAATAAATATTAGGCGACGATACTGAAATTATCAATGAGTTAAAGAAACAAATTTTCCTATCTTACTTTAAAAGATATCGAAGAGTAAATGCTTTTAGCGAATTTCCTGTTTCCACCTTGATATCGGTGCAGTTGAAGAAGATTTAATGGGTTTATACTTCTTAATAGTTGATATCACTCCGCGTGAAAGATTATATACCCCTCGCCTCCCTCACGTAAAGAGAATGACACGTAGAAATAATAGAAACAAGTCATATTGGTGTTGAATATATCACGTTTTAAGACGCAGAAGAGCATAGTCACATTCTCAAAGCCATTTTTTTCCTCGACCACCCTATGTAGATAGATATACTTCCCATAAGAAGGGGGAGAAAACAGGTTGAATTGTAAAAGTATTAAATTTGAGTGATGCTGGCGTCGATATTATAGTTTAGTAGACTGCAGAAGTTTGTAGTCATATTCGCGGAGACCCGAAAGGAACTGATACCGGTAACAAATACTATCGATACTCTAATACGCAACCGATACCAAATTTAATGAAAAATATTCTCGCTGGATATCAATGGTAAGGTGAAAAAGAATAAAGTTAAAATTGTATTACAAAATTCACGTGAGCGAAACCGCGGAATTTCAGTTAGAACACCAAAAAGTATAGCCATAATGTCCATTTTTAAGAGAGACAGAATAGATAACATACATTACTAGCGCCTGGCACTCAGCTAATTCTACTTTAAATCAGTTAAATGATGCAAAGTGCCAAATTTGTGAACACAAAGTTATTAAAAATATCTATACCATACTTTTCTTTTTGGATTTCTTTATTTTTTTCTTTCATTTTAAAAGACTGAAAGAAACAGTAACTTTTGGAAAACAAAATAATAGAGTCCATATCATTCACGTGGAAAATATTATATACATAATTGAAAGTGGTGAAATAAAAACACAATATGCGAAAGTCCAAACTCATTTTCGAAGAAATTATGTGCCGTTTACACTTTACAGAGCTACCTGTAATGCCGTTTATGCGCGATCTTAGAGAAATAACGGATCATGTCTTGTAGACATATCTTCTTTTCTGTCGGAATTGACTCGACTAAAGAGATAACTTGAAACTTTGCAGACAGTTTGTCTGCCACACGATTGCCTTTCTTCAGTATTTAAATTCTGTGCCCAGTTTCAAGTTTACTTTATCATTCTTTTATCTCTACACTTCCCACTAATTCGCAGTATTACAAGTTGCTTCACTCTTTTCACTTCAAATCCATTAAATATTGGAACATGTTATGTACTCATCATTTAGTTATATGCTAATTTTGGTATTTCTATATATTTAATAATTTTTATTCAACGTAATAGCAAGCAACACGAGCACGCGTAAAGCGCGTTGGATCGGCCAATACAATCAGGCGACGATGACGTCATTATAATACAATAGATGTGATTGGCCTTCNACGAAGTTACCGCGAGGCGAAGGTCTCGACAGATGGAGGCGAGACTCATTCTTATTTTGGAACGAATATATTTGTAATTTATATTTTGTTTCATTCTTTCGGCTCAGAGTCTTCGAATGCGCCAGAATGTCTGTATTTCCTGTCAATGTATTGTAAATTCACTTTATTTACTTACGCTCCTTGGAGCACTATTATTGTAATCTGAACTTCTTTATGTCTGACACCGTGTATTCTCGAGTACACATTAAGTACTCCAGATTATTTTGTTATTGGGAATTAATACAGCTGTCAACAACCAGAGTATTAAATAGTATTAGATTTCGGTTCCTGTGTTCTTAAGGATGAACCCAGTCGATCCCCACCTTTTGTAAATGTAAATGATACGCCAAAAGCCAAGTAAATAGGCCAGAGAATTCATTAATAAATGTTCAAATAGAACGAACAGTTAAATCCGGCTAAGTTAATTATGAATAACTTGAAGAAAGTAGAAATTATAACCCCTGAAAGGGGGCGCGTATCACACATTGCAACACTCTAATAAACATTGCCACGTAAGTTTCGCGCTGCCAAATTTTCTTATGATGGTCTTGGAATCTCTTTCAAGGCTTGTGCGGATTTTGACGTGAAGATATTTATTTCACTATGCTTATTTCCTCCTTTTAAGTGCAACATCCCAATATCTAAAATCTAGCTACTCTGCATCTTTCTTCTGATAAGTGCGATCCATTTGGAGTTCTAGCGGAGTAATGTTTATTTCAGAATAATCCAAGATAATCCTCTCAGACTATGCTGATTCTTTACGGAACAGATAAATCTCTCAAGTGAGAGAACACGTCATGAAATGCATGAATCAGCGTTTTACTGCTTCAAATTCACTCGAGATATTTCTGTTGCAGATTTAAATCTAGCAAATCTAAATTCTGTCGCAAATCTAATTCAAAGAAATAGAATTGATGGATTGCTATTTGAGAAAATGAATAAATATTAACCTATGTAACTGAAATTATTTAAGAGCTAAAGAAAAATATTTTCCTATTCTAATTCGAATGATATCGAAGAGTAAATGCTTTTAGCGAATTTCCTGTTTCCACTTTGATAACGTTGCACTTGAAGAAGATATAAAACGCCAAATCTTGTGAACGATGTCAGTAGTTGAATTGAGTCCGTTCTCTTCTGCTTGCGCTTCAAGATGGCGGTAATTGTTATGATGGTGCTTTGTTTGGTGTTTGTAGATCTTCATAGAAGTGTATCTGGAAAATCGTCGTGTAAATGTTCTTTTGTAGAACTTTATTGCAGAGGCCAGAATCCTACTACGTTGCATGAGTTTCTTCAAAGTCAATTAAATTGTGAAGGTGCATCTCGTAAAATAGACGTCAGAGAAAACAAATTAAAAAAATTAAACTTCTCGAAAGAATTTATGCAAAGAAATAGAAATGCATCAATTTGGGCAGATGACAACCATCTAACATCATTAAAAGGACTTGAAGATTGGACAGGGATCGATCTCAGCATTAAAAGAAACAACTTTTCGTCCGTCAACGTCTCTCCATGGAAAAATCATCTCAAAGTACTACACATTTCATTGAATCATCTTACAATACTGGACCTGTCTTCAATGGAAATTCTCATCTATGTGGCTGCTTCTAATAATTCTCTGTCTCGTTTGATACTTTCAAGTGAACGATGCTCATTGCTGAGATTAGATTTAAGTTACAATAAATTATCACACTTACCAACGGAAATTCACAAGTGTAAAAACCTTACTGTACTAAGTGTTCATCATAATAATCTTACGTTATTGGATCTGTCTACAATGAAAAACCTCGTCGAAGTGTATACTTATAATAATTCTCTGTCTCATTTGATACTTCCAAGTGAACGATGCTCATTGCAGATATTAGACTTTGGTTCCAATAAATTATCACCCTTACCAACGGAAATTAACAAGTGTATAGACCTTATTTATCTGAGTGTTCATCATAATAATCTTTCGTTATTGGATCTGTCTTCAATGAAAAACCTCGTCGAAATGCATGCTTATAGTAATTCTCTGTCTCATTTGATACTTCCAAGTGAACGATGCTCATTGCAGATATTAGATTTAAGTTACAATAAATTATCACACTTACCAACGGAAATTCACAAGTGTAAAAACCTTACTGTGCTAAGTGTTCATCATAATAATCTCACGTTATTGGATCTGTCTACAATGAAAAACCTCGTCGAAGTGTATACTTATAATAATTCTCTGTCTCATTTGATACTTCCAAGTGAACGATGCTCATTGCAGATATTAGACTTTGGTTCCAATAAATTATCACCCTTACCAACGGAAATTAACAAGTGTATAGACCTTATTTATCTGAGTGTTCATCATAATAATCTTTCGTTATTGGATCTGTCTTCAATGAAAAACCTCGTCGAAATGCATGCTTATAGTAATTCTCTGTCTCATTTGATACTTCCAAGTGAACGATGCTCATTGCTGAGATTAGACATAGAATACAATAAATTATCACACTTACCAACGGAAATTCACAAGTGTAAAAACCTTACTGTGCTAAGTGTTCATCATAATAATCTTACGTTATTGGATCTGTCTACAATGAAAAACCTCGTCGAAGTGTATACTTATAATAATTCTCTGTCTCATTTGATACTTCCAAGTGAACGATGCTCATTGCAGATATTAGACTTTGGTTCCAATAAATTATCACCCTTACCAACGGAAATTAACAAGTGTATAGACCTTATTTATCTGAGTGTTCATCATAATAATCTTTCGTTATTGGATCTGTCTTCAATGAAAAACCTCGTCGAAATGCATGCTTATAGTAATTCTCTGTCTCATTTGATACTTCCAAGTGAACGATGCTCATTGCAGATATTAGATTTAAGTTACAATAAATTATCACACTTACCAACGGAAATTCACAAGTGTAAAAACCTTACTTCGCTAATTGTTCATCATAATAATCTTGTAGAACTTGATTTGTCAGAAATGTTTCGTCTAGTGAATGTTGCAGTTGCAAGAAACGCGATGAAAACTTTGATCCTGCCTCAAGAATCCTGTTCTATCGTAAGGATAACGTTAACTTCCAATAAACTGACATCACTACCTCACGAATTATCTCTGTGCTCTCATCTACAACACATTGAATTAGACGATAATGCACTGAAAGTATTCCCTGATTGTTTGTTGAAGTTATTGAAACATCGTCCTGATGCTTCCAGAAGAAACATATTCGTAAATGTTCGTAGAAACCCTCTCACATTGTTGGAAGTCTTCTCCACATTTCGTGACTTCATCCAGCAACAAGGTCTATTCATGCATTTATTCGACGAGGACTTTTTTACCATCAAGGAAAGAGGTTGTGAGTGCTCTGAAATGAAATTGGAACATTTCGCTCCCGTGGTATATTGTGCAACAATTATGTGCGACAGAGGAGAGAACCTCTGGCAACATCTATGAGTAAATTTTTTTTTTCATGAAGTTTGATTACTTCTTTTTCCTGCGTTTGTGGTGATCGATTGTGTTCTTAAGTGTTTGTAAGCGTTAGGGTTATGTTATTGAAAGACAACAAATATGTACCCCCATAGCTTCGAACAAATATTGACTTTAATTTTAAAGTGTGACAATAATAAATTTGCTTTTTACAAAGAGGCCTCCTCCCACAATCTCTTCATTTTTTCGTGTTTTGATGTATTTTTTTAAAATCTAGTAATCATTGAAAAGAAACACTTATTAAATAACATTCCTCGCAGATATGAAAAATTTATACTCTTCAAAAAATTATTATTCTGTTGTACTAATTGTAGCTATTACTGACTTGATTTCTTATTTTTTCTGTTAGCATTTTGTATTTTCAGAATTTTTTATTTTTCTGAGAATAAAAAGACTGTATAATACCGCATTTTATTTTCTTATCCATGATACACCTTTGTTCAGGAACAAGTAGCTGTATTAGATAATTAATTTTGAATGAAAATTGGGGACACTTTATATTTGACCGTCCCTTGACGTATTGTTTGGTTTGTATTATTAACAAAATACGTCTCGAATTAAAGACTAAGTTATTCTTTACATTCGCTTTACGTTCATTTTTTACGTTTTACATTTTTATATTAATTGTTTTATGTCGAACGTCTCAAACTTTGTCTTTTGAATTAGATTTCTATCTGTTTATTATTGTTTTCTATATCTTAATGTTCACACTATTTGACGTCGCCATCGTTCTGACAGTACAGAAACCTTCTGGTACAATAATAATCCTGGGATATCTCCTGATGCGAACCAATATTTTAACGTGATATAAGAATTCATTATTAAAATATAACGCAACAGCAAAATTTTATTTAACGTTTCCCAAAATTTGAAAAAGAATCTGGAATTGATAGGTTGAATTGGAGATTATGCGAAGTACTTTAAAGTGTGAACTTGGAAATAATAGTTTGAAATCTCTCATTGAGGGCGAAATGTGTTCGACGGGACGGTGATATTGGAAGCAATCTTAGAGAACTTATAGTAGACTTTAAGAATAGATGAAAGAAGTAGTATTGTCTAATAGTAAAATATTTATTTAGGTATTATTTTCGCCAGCTTGGCTTGCATCTTCAGTCAATGAAATACAAAAATATAAACAATATGTAAGAAAGCATAATACAATAATTATCGTAAAGTTTATTAAACATTTAAGATTTGTTAAAATTATTAAAAAATTCAATTTTTTAGTCGGGAGATGCCAGCTAAGCTGTCGAAATTAATATCTGAATAAATATTTAACTAGTTGACAACACTACTTCTTTCATTTATTCTTAATAACGAATTCTAGTGTCACCTCACCAACATCCAACTGTTAACGTAGTAGTCTCTTTCTCTCTCGTGTCTCCGCGGGTGACGATTACGTTCGGAGCGAGCGACGAATCAGAGGAAAGAGAAGAGAGGAACACGTCGACACGATAACACCTTCACGTGTTTTGACAAAGGAGGGCGATTGTGTCGTCACTGCGACCAGCGCTGCGACCGACGATAAAAGCATCTGTTACGGTACTGCATAGAATGAAATGAAAAATCCGTTTTTTATTTTTGATTATATATTTATTGCATGATTTAACAACGCTGACTGCCCGTAATAAATTAGGGCAGTCATGATTATTTTTCCACTTGTACACGAGGGGTCAGCAATTCAACCTGAACTGCACATCAACTCAAAACCATCACCTCGACATCGACGCAACGCCTTTGAATGAACGGATCGTCTCACCTCGTCCCAATGTCTTGCCTGAATTTCAGTTTTGAATTCTTTCCTTATTTTCAACTTTCATGTCATTAAATTGTTTGTTGGCAGTCCAGTGTTCAACCACACATCATCTTCCTTCCTTATTTTCTGTAATTTGTCTGTACAGTTTCAAATCTTGAAAATATCCGTTTCGTATATTCGAGATACAACGAAAATTAACTACGCAAAAAAAGGATTTTGGAGGCGCATTTTTTAGATCTGCTTATTAGGCTATTGCTAAAAGTTTAATGTGAAAGATGATTCATGCAATCTATACTTGAATGTGTAATTATTATGTTTAGGAGTGTACCATGTAATGTCATGATAGATATTTTGAAACAGATTGATTTTTTGAATATGTCATCTAATAATTCTAATATACCAGCTGACCCGACAGACGTTGTCCTGTCCAAATAAATTTGTGAAAGCTATTTTAAATGGGTAAATAAAGATAAAACGAGGAAGAATATAAGCCACATTAGCACTTATAAGTAAGAATAGTTAATAAATAAGAATAAAAGTATGATTAAAAATTAAAATTAAAATGGTTTAATGAGTATAGGTTACAATGAGTGACTTAATAAGGCTTCGTAAAATTCAGAGACTCAACCTGGAAACCTCACTTTTTTATTTACTTCTAGTAGTTTTTAGAGTCTTTAAAGTGTTAGGTAAAGTTCTCGGAAAATATTGTTTATAAATCTTGACTATTAAATAAAACTAAATTCAAGATTTTTTATTTCAATGGAAATAAAAGTAGCCTTGCGATTCTATATAAAAAATCCACCTCTACCCGAAAAAAGACCGGGGAAACCCCGGGTCAGTAACGCTCACCTATTTGACAGAACCTTCCAGTGAAACCATTTCGACATCGACAGGTCCGTGTGGCTGGATGACACAGACCTCCATTGCGACACGCTGGACGACAGGATCCGTTGAGCGAAGATCGACCTGCAGCGTTAGACCCAGCAGCTGCAGAGATCGTTCGTCCGGGATTCCCCGAAGTGCCGCGTGACGACGGGATAGACACGTGACGCAAACCTCTCGTAAACAATGGAGCCCCTCTGTAAATCAAATGGTAGCGCTTCACTCGGCGTTGCATATTTGCTGTATTTGGGCAAGTAGATGTATTAGTCTGTACTCACAAGTATTTGTGTAGCGTTCTCGCTGTATTTGGTCAAATATTTTATGTACTCACAAATATCTTAAACATGAACATCCACACCTGGACTGAACCAACAGAGAACTCAATCAAGCCAAATATTTTCGCCTATATCGATGATGAAAGTATTGATAGCGCGATTAGCGTATCTTCTTCTTTAATTCGCGCTATCAACACATGTTGCGGAAATATAAAGTTCCGAAATGACAATGGCGAATAAAAGCTGGTGAATTTTGACAATTCATGTGCCCAAATACAAGGATGCTTTTGATAAAATTCCAGAAATATTAAAACTGTTTTGTTATTCCAGTACACAGAAATGTCCATTGTTATAAAAACATGCAGATCGGCGCAGTGGCGCTGCCAATTGGTGAGTGATTAACACCACGTTTACTCAAGATGGTGATGGGTAAATATCATCGATTTGATTGAGCTTAGGTGAATATCACCAACTTGATTCAACGTAGTGATAATCACTCACCAATTGAAAGTGTCACTGCGTCGAGCTGCATGTCTTGGCCTCTTTTATTTAGTAACATGATTTAATAGCTTATCTCGCCCAGCTTCATCGGTCCCTACGAACACTACAGGTCTGACAACTGAATAACATTAGACTGTGGTAATACTGAAGCATGTCCCTAGCTCGTGCGTACTTTTTAAACGTAGGTTATGTTGCTAAATTATTAATTATGTTGACAAACTTCTGAGGGTGACTCAAAACTGAGTCGAAATATACTGTAATTATTTTACGTTTCAACATGTATTAAAGGAAGAAGAAACGTTTGAATCATGCATATCGTCGATGAATTATATGAACTGTCAACATCTGTTGTAATTTATTGTTCCTGAACTTTGAAAATCTACATCACTATCCCACAATAAAACGCTCTACAACTCTTGTGTCTTGTGTTTTACTCTGTCTCGGTGTTATTGTACATCTTTCGGAAGTATTTTCCGGATATGTGTACCTTAATGATTTTTTGTTTCAAATAATGTTTTCTATTATTCCTCCAATTTTTTACGTAATATTATTATTTATTCTAATTTATGCGTATATTCATTAAAGACAGTCATATTTCACAGCAGTTTTATAATTAATAATACTAGAGATCATAGGTTGAATGTGTAATCCATTTACACATTGTCATATTTACATAATTATGTTTGCCAGTATTTCGAAGTCAGTTTTTACTTCATTTTCAAGGCAACTTCCAGTTACTACTTATATTTACCATCATAAGCGTGAAGGTGGAAAATAGAATTCAACAAGTTTCCTTGAAAATTAAGTATAAATTGACTTCAAAACGTTAGCAAACATAATTATGTAAATGGATTAGACATTCAACCTCTGATCTCTAGTAATATTTATAAAATTGTTGTGTAATATGACTGTCCTTGATAAATATACGCATAAATAAGAATCAAGAATAATTCTGAAACAGACAGTCCAATTGTATCTTCCAGATTTTACGTAAGGTTCTGGGACATATGTATAGTATTAACATTGTGACTTTTCATCAATTCTTCGCGCTATCACAACCATGACGATTAGTTTGTACTCACCCAGTTTTTATGCTCGATTCAAGCAAACGAGAAGACACTGAAACCTCTAAAGGACTTGGACTTGAGGAGGTTGCGTAAACTCGATCTTGGCTCATCACGCGTATACAGTGGCCTGAAGAAAAGTTCAACATTCAGATGTACCATTCCAGTAAATAGATACGCAAATCAATAAATAACTCGGAAAACTGGATAGAGGCAATAATAATTAAAGTAACTTCCTGACTTTAATTTCACTTTTCGATATAATCACCCTGAACATTCAGACACATATCCCATCAAACCGGTTACAAACCGGTGACAAAGACGTCTTTTGGTTGTTGTCGCAGCCAACGAATAACTTCTTGGATTACGGATTCATCCGTTTCAAAATGACAGCCATCCAAATGTTTTAGGGGCCCCAACATATGAAAATCACTGGGGGCCAAGTCAGGAGTGTTCGCCGCATTGTGACTGCAGTCGAGACCTCTCCCTATCTCTGACGCTTCTTTGCCTTCTCTTGTTCAACTTCTAGATCCAATAGAACGCAGCTTTACATGAGGAATAGTTGTCACCATACACGGGATGCATTATGCGGATCACTTCTTCTGTGGACAACCCTTTGGCTCACGAAAAACTCACAACTACTCCCTGTTCTTCTCGTGTACACTCGTGCAACACAACCGCCATCGTGCACTGGCTGTCTCTGAATGACAGCGTGCCTACGAGATATTAAGCCAAACATACATATGCTGCCATCTGCTGGCAAAAAAATGCGCTCGTAGTTTAAAACGGAATAAGGGAAACTGACGTCTGCGACTTATATATTGACTTGCCCTCGTCTCATATGAAATACTGACAGTCCTCATCTACGTCTTCATCTCCCTTGTCCTAAAAAATAAATAAATAAAAAAGATCTAATATTTTCTATGATAGTTGTCATCTAAGAACCTCACAGTATATATCTTGAGGGTACAGATCTACTCCAACGCAGAGAAAAAAAACTCATTGACATAAAAAAGGTAACAGCAAACCAACTATGCCACAACTTCAAATATAATTTTTAATTCAAAATGTTTTTAACTTTCAATTCTTCTTTATAAAGTTTTTGTAATACTTTTAAAAGCGGGAAATACAAAATTTATTTAGTATTTCGCTTTTGAAACAAATATAAATAAGTTATCTTCATAGTTCAATGCGAAAAGACGTATGTAAATCAATAATTATTAAAGTCATGATCAGAAAAAATGGTTCATTTGAATCGATAAAAATAAACATAAAAAGATAATTTTCGAAAAATGTGTTACTTGAATTGAAAACTACTACAATTAACTTCCATTATGCAATCAAAATATATAAATAATTGCGACTTTTATATGGTCGAATGCCATATGCTTACTAAGGTCTTAAGTCTTTTTTTTTCAATTGAAAACGTTCAGCATAAGCCATTATTTATCCATATTACTAATTATAGGTTCAAATAAATAGCTTTTTTCAAAATTGCTTCTTGTTTTTCTACGCACCATTTGTGCATAATACACTTTTGTTCGAGATTCGATTCAATTGAACTCAACAAAACTAATTTTGTAATAAGAAAAAAAGGCATCAGCGATTGAAAGAACTAAGAATCAGTTTGGTTTTACTACTTTCTCCACTTGCTTTCTTCCAGGTGCTCGTGAGGTTTGACCTACGTTTCCCACAGGATTTTTTATTATAGACCCCTGATATGTATTTGCTATGGATAGCACAACATAAATCTTAGACCTCCCAGAGGACTTATATCTAGTAAGTACGTGTTTGGCAAACACGGGGCCCCGAACTGAGTCTGGCATTACTTCCACTTACTTGTGCCATGCTCCTTCCTTTCTCTTTCCTGACCTTCCTTGGTCACCTCTTGTTCTTTTCGATCCCGACGCTATTAAGGCTAGGGTATCTTTCATTTTCATTTTTTTTTAATGTTTTGAGATATGTTTTGGTATGTTGTAATTCAGGAGGGTTTTTAGTGGGTATGGTTGAGTCATTCGGCGAGTCCCACACGCGGGGAGAGTCATGTTGGCTCTCCTTAGTGCGTAACTGCATTTTCCCTACCTGTACAAAATTTTAGGGCCCTATTGACCTCGATGTCGACGAGCCGTAAAACCCCACAAAAAAATCTTAGAACTGGTATAGCTGTGTTAGCTGTGGAGTCCAGTCTGTTGAGTGTACGCATGACAACAATGCGCGTGACTGTAATGCATCACTGACCGTTAACTGAAAAACATGGTTTTATTTACCATTTGCTGAAGACTGTGTACATAGTTTTAAATGTTTTAATTTAATTATAATGTAATCAGGATATTTTACAGAGTGCAACAAGATAAATTGTATTCCTTAACAATGTCTTCTTAGCAAAGTTTTGAAAAATAATAACTCATTTTATTTTGCAAGTAGAAACTTCAAATTATTAAATGTGATAATTCGCTAAAAAATAATTAATTGACACTCTTAGTTTATTTTATAGAAATAATGAAATCGATGTATCAACAAAAACAGTAAAAATATCGCTATATTTTTCAAACATTTCAGGTTTTCAAAAATCGATATTCATTCACAAAACCAATTTTTCACTCGTGTGTAAACAGGACAAAATGACAAATCGTGGTAATAACTGTTTTTTTTTCTAATAAAAATTGTTGTGCTCTCCACAGCAATTAGAAGTCTATGATAAAAATCCTTTATAAGTACGTTCGAAACAAAGATTTAACTATAACTCACCAGTTATACTATCTCCTTGAATCCACCTGGACCCATTTGGACACTCACAGAAGAAACTCCCTGAAAAACATTGCAACAAAAGAGAAAAAATCAGAATTATCATGACGAAGCGGAATTGTCCCAGAATATCATTCGAAACCTCTGACGAAATATCTGTCGGGAGTAGTTTGATTTGATAAATGTAAGCAAAGGAGAAATCAGTATATCGTACTTCGAGTATACCGTATTTGTGAAAGATATATTTTTGTATACGTCGCATTTTCCCCCGCAATAGCCAAAAATGAGTTATAGAAATAATATTTTGTGGACGGAGGCCACACCGTTATCTTACATTCCAAGTACCTACTATAAGTACTTTATATACCTACGAATATTTTTTATTGTAACATTTGTAAATGAGAAATGAAGCGTGCTATTCAAACGACTCTACATCTATCACCCCATGTAACCGGTTACTTGGTGTTAGTAAGAGTTTGTGACACTAGGAGGTGGATAGAGGCGGGGGGGTTCGCTTTTGAATTGCCTCAGCTGTATTGAACTAGGACATTAAAATGAAACGCAGTAAGTTTTTTCCAGTCCCACCGGGAATTGAACCCGGAAACCTTCAGTGGTGAGCAAGCATGCTCCCCTGAGCCACCGGAGGGGCTTTAAAGAAAATAAAAAGGTAGACCAGGCGTTGCTATTTGGTGAAACAAGGTCATCGAACTGTAGCTTTAGTTTTGGAAGTACATGTATGTTCAAATCCAATGTTGCGACGACGATCAGCGATACGAGCAAAGAGAAGAGTGAAGCGGAGCAGCGAGCGGCGCGACTCCGTTTACGTTGGTGAGACGCTAGGAGTCGTCGACACGTCTGCGCATGCGCGGATGCTCAAAACCGCTCTGATTAGATTATTGTCAAACGAACTCACAAAAACTGCGACTGATCACGTGGAGGACAGTAAGTAATTAAGGCTCTGGTAGGCAGCAAATGACCATTATATCAATTCCGATAAATAAATAAACTTTATTGTCAAACAAGCAGTTACAAACTGCGTATGATCACGTGGGGGATAATAAACGAAGTCTAACTCTAAGTTAAAATCTAACTCTAAGTTAAAGTCTAACTCTAAGTTAAAGTCTAACTCTAAGTTATAGTCTAACTCTAAGTTATAGTCTAACTCTAAGTTATAGTCTAACTCCAAGTTAAAGTCTAACTCTAAGTTATAGTCTAACTCTAAGTTATAGTCTAACTCCAAGTTATAGTCTAACTCCAAGTTAAAGTCTAACTCCAAGTTAAAGTCTAACTCCAAGTTAAAGTCTAACTCCGATCTAGCAAGTATTCGTAAGAACGTCTTTCTGACAGTTTCTTCTGTAGTGAAATGTCGTTAATAGTTCTGAGCATACAGAAGAGGGAGAAAAGGTAGAAGGAGACGACCAGGGAAGGAAAGGTGGGGAACTCTTGCATACGCACGACACCACAAGTCACCGTTCACACTGGCGTCATTTCACCATAAAACGATCGCCAAATCATTCCGAATTAATTATTTTTTATAGTTTCACTATTAACTAAATTTCAATAATGCTATTAAAAGTATATTTCAATTATAGGCTCGAATCGAGAAAGAACCACTAAGTAATCACGTTGAGTATTAAGATCAAGTACAGCTTCTATTGTTCTGTTGGAAATTTTGATGAAAAACACTTATACAATTGATATTCGTGATCACAACCGATATCTTGTGGAAACTGGAAGCCATGTTAAGGAAACAAAATTATCTTCCACAATTTTGATATGTTTTGTTACAAAACAGACATGTTTCGGGGAGCTTTCCCTATCATCAAAGTTATACAACAATAAACAACATAAATGCACAAGAAATCTAAAAATACAATATACAATTTAAATAGAGTGAATAAACCTAAGCATAGGAAGATAAAAATACTGTGAAATACAATGTAATAAACTGATGACGTGGAAAGCTTCCCGAAGCATGTCTGTTATGTAATAAAACATATCACACTTGTGGAAGATAATTTCATTTTGTTTCCTTAACATGTATTTATACAATTGTTATGAACCAATAAACCCATAGTTCGTAAAAAAAATCACATGCTAGTCCAGAGAGTGTGTTTTTGTCTGAGTTCAACATACACTAATAAAATATTTTGTACAAATTCCGGAGCAATGTTTGTCTGCATGACATGTTGTTTATCTCAAAACATTTGCTGGATCAGATTATTATCAACAATGAAATCTCGCATTTCTCTGAAGTGTTCTGTGCCGGATACAGCGATCACCCTGCGCAAGTATTGACCATTAAAGATAAACTGAAACCACATAAAATCATTTACAAGTATTTTAGACAGTTTAACGACACAAATTTAGCCATATTTACAAATTATTTGCGTGAGGAAACATGGAAAGATGTTTTTAATTGCCAAAACACCGACGACAAATTCAATGTATTTATTTCAACATTTCTGAAACATAGCTTTCCAACAAAACGCAAATTAATTAACAAAAAGAAATACAATAGATGGATCACACAAGGGATAAGAATTTCTTCCAGAAAAGCCGTATATATTATCTTTCAAAACTCTATATGCAACCACTCGAATTCCACGATTATTTCCGTAAATATAAGACTATTCTCCAAAAAGTAGCACATGCAGCTAAAGTTATGGAAAATGACAGGCAGATACTAAAATCGAGCAACCGGACCAAAACCATCTGGAATATTGTTAAGAATTACACGTCACCTGAAAATCTCGAAGAAAACATTTCCCTACTAAACGATGGCCAAATCGTATTAAATCCACTTGACATCGCAAATTTGTTTAATTCTTATTTCTCAGAAGTAGGTAAAATAACGAACTCGGTATATCCAAATCAATGTCCTTCAATTATATCAACCCACGTACCCAATTCTATGTTCACTTCCGAAACTAACACCAGTGAAATCATGAAAATCATCAGTTTATTTAAAAAAACAAAACAATAAATTTTCAACAGTCATAGATGATATACCCGAGTTTGTTGTTAAATTTTCGTCCCACGTTACAATAAATCCACTCATAAATATTTTTAATAGTTCTTTATCGGAAGGAGTGTTTCCTAACATATTTAAGAGAGCTAAAGTGAAACCTTTACACAAGAAAGGAAACAAACCTAATATTGGAAATAACCGACCAATATCTCTACTACCCACTTTCTCAAAAACCCTTTAAAAATTGTTCTAAAAGCGTCTTCTAGATTTTAAATAAAAAAATAACATTCTCTCTGATGATCAACACGGATTTCGGAAATCCTTTTCCAACACCAGCACATATGTGCTTCTTAAATGATGCTACCACTTCTCTTGACCGTGGAGAAAATCCTCAGGGTGTTTTTCTCGATTTATCTAAAGCATTCGATGTCATTGATCACGAAATTCTCCTTTCAAAATTACAAT
The DNA here is from genome assembly GCA_002313205.1 of Laupala kohalensis. Taxonomy (NCBI): domain Eukaryota; kingdom Metazoa; phylum Arthropoda; class Insecta; order Orthoptera; family Trigonidiidae; genus Laupala; species Laupala kohalensis. Next base: position 34,228 of record NNCF01127032.1, read on the forward strand.
CTTTTGGAATTCATGGACTGGCGCATAAGTGACTGACTTCCTATTTAAGAGATAGATATCAAGAGGTTGAAATATCATGTACTAAAAATAAAGTACTTTAGTATTGCCTTTCAGAAACAAAACCACTAACTTGCGGAGTTTCCCAAAGTACAATTCTCGGCCCTATACTCTTTTTATTGAATGTAAACGACATGTCGTCTTCCACATCAGATTGCAAAATGGTTCTTTTTGTCGATGACACTAATCTACAATGTATACACGCAAATTATAAAGAAGTTTTGTCTAACCTCTCGGCTTGGTTCCATGCAATTCGCCTCTCTGTAAACACTGACAAAACAGTGTCTATGTCATTTCACAATAGTATCACAAAATCATTACCCCAGGTTTCTCTTTCTTTAAACGGAACACAATTCAAAACTGTTACGAATACAAAGTTTTTAGGTCTCCATATTCGAGACAATCTCAAATGGAATTGTCACGTTTACAATCCTAATTCCAAATTAAGTAAATTGTGTTACGCACTCCGAATCTTAGTTAACGTAGTTAGTCCACGAATTTCCAGTTGCGTATATTTTGCCAATGCCATTTACGATACGGCGTCATCTTCTGGGGCAATTCCGGACAGAGCGTCCAAACTTTCAGAATTTAAAAGAGGATTGTTCGGATGATTTGTAAATCTCACCCCCGAATCTCTTGTAAACCTTTATTCAAGTAACTACATATTTTAACATTTCCCTCCATTTATATTTATGAAACAGTCGTGTTTGTTAAAACCGAATTACTGAAGCACCACCCTTGTTTCATATAAAACAGTTTTGTTCACGAACACAATACTCGCAATAGTAATTCCCTGCCCAAAATATAAAAGGTATTACTAAATTGAATCTCATCAAATCCGCGGTTAAAAGCTACCTCCTGCACCAGTGCTTCTACACTGTAAAAGAATTGATTGATTATAACAAAAATTAAAGCCGTCTTGTACTTTATCACGCCATTTTTGTAGTACTTTCAAAATATCTGATAACAATTTCAGAACTATTTTCCTGCGTGATAGTATTATTCATATAAATTTAACTGTATATGTACTCAACCCTGGCACGGTTATGTACATTAATTCTGTAGTCCCATCCTGGTCCGGGTTTTTCTCCGGTTATCCTTCGGGTAAAGGCGGATTTTTTAAGACTCGCTAGGTCCTTGATATAATTATTAGCGAATATAGTGTTATTTAATAGTTACGAATTATCAACAATACTTTCCGATTGATTTATAGCCTGATAATACTACGTAGTTTTGAAATGACTTTTCTATGTTTTATTAAATACATTATTTGTTGGTGTTTGTTAAACAACAAATAAACACGTGTCGAAATATTGTTTTATCGTTAGGAGTATGTTGAAATGTTAAATCCACCTCTGCCTAAGGGCCCTTGATCGGAATTGATGGAATGGTCCCTTTCTTGCTTCCGGAGAGTAAATTAGTTTATTGTCCTCCACGTGGTCATACGCAGTTTTTTTTGACAATAAAGTTTATTAAAACACGAACCTCCGCTTGGCGCGCTGTTACTTACCTGGAGAGTTTCGGCAAATGGCTGATAGAGGGCAGGGCGTCGGCAGTCTTGAGCATTCATCAATGTCTGGAAGATGGAGCCACATGTTTATGAACGTCTTCGAAACGGAGGTTTGTTTGCAACAAAATTAAAATAATTTTCATTGCAATACTGATAATACAATTTGAATTTATATGCTATTAAAAGACAGAAATATACAATTAGATTTTTATCATTTTATTTGTGAATTTAACCCTGTGCCTTAGCCATCAGTCCATTATCAGGTCTTACAATCTTTATTCTACACAATCTGTTCTTTTCTATCTGTACACTCTTTTCCACTTCCGTTTCATCTGTATCTTGTGGTCTTCAGTTCATATCTGCGTCGCCAATTCAAGGGAGTTACCGTCCCCTCGAGGTGGTGGTGAACAATCCTCTAACTCTTCTTAATTGCATTCCGTATGGACTTTATCTGTTCTATATTGTTCTATGACTTAATACCATTCCTGCCCCATGTACACACCCTTTTTCTTCAACTTTTTCAACCATTCACGTATTTCTTTGTTTGGTAAGTCACACACCAAAACATGTTCCATTGCTTCGACATCCGTGCCGCACGTACACCCTTTTCACCTCTCATGTTTCTCTTACACCAGTTTGTATTAATATCTGCGTGCCCTGTTCATATTTCTGTAGTACTTTTATTGCAAAATAAACCATATTCTATTTCGTCTAGTATAAGTTACATCTGGGAAAAATTTATAGAATTATCTCCTCTCATGTGCCTTCTTCCACCTAATTCTCCAACTCTCCCACTACGTCTTCTCAATACGCTTCTTCCATCCCCTATCTTCCCCTTTTGTATTTATCCGTGTCTATGGTTATTCTCTCTCCTTTTCTCACCTCATATCGCAATTTACGCCTGTCGATCTCTAAATCCACTGGTAAAACTCCCATAATCACCAACATCGCCTTAGTGAATATACTTCGATATGCACCACAACCAATGCTTCAACTTTGCTCCCACACGTTATCATAGGCCTTGGTACAACAGCACAAGTACTATAAAGTATGTTTACTTACTCCTACTCTCTGCAACTCATAAACCACATCATCAATATATGATAGATGAGTCATATATGTTAATTTTTCATCTAAAACAACTCCTAGGTATTTCACCTCCGTTCTAATATTCAATTTCCAGGTACCAACTTGGATCTTGTCTAATAACAATGACTCGAGAGATTTGATCATTCATCGGCACAGTTCTATGAAGTGAAAAAAAAACACTGAAGTGAGCTCTGAAACTCAGTGAATGGAAGCAATGTGTGAAAACCCCAGTAAAATGCTAATATATAAAACTTGTAAAACTATGAAATTTACTAATATACAAAAAGTAGAATTTTTAATGCTATTTTTTTTTTAGATTTACCTTTGAATTTAACTTTACTCGTGTCGTACTGAAACCAACAGATTCTAAAAGAAAATTAAAGGTAATGACACCACATCACACTTATATATTAATTATCAAAAGTATTAAAATTCATCTGTCTATCACAATGTCGCGGAAAAAAAACAAGGTGACTTGTATTATCTCATATCGGTTGATGTTACAAATGTGTGTTCAATTTTGATTTACGAAAGAAATAATCACATGACCACTGAACAGACAATGTGGAGGAGAGGAGATCAAACTGGGAGAGCTCAGGGTTGGAGAATTTTCATTGAATTGCAATCAACGCAAGGACATCAAAAGTAATACTTGTATCAATAGTATGCTTAAAATACACAAGACCAGAATAATAAATTTTGAATATCTTGACATTATGTTATGATCGAAAGAAGTATTTTTCATCCAGCAAAATATGAAATCGACTCTTAAGTTTAAACATATTAAATATTTTGCTGATAAATGATCTGAGGGATAGTTTTGGAAGGTTAAAATAAATTTATTAGGGCACATACACATTTAATATTTGTAAATAAAGTCTGAAGTTCGAAAACTTGAAAGTTGTTCTTAACTCTAGTAAAATTGACCATAGAGTGGCATATCTGTTAGCTCCTAATGCTCATTCATTTCAGTTGGCTAACAATGGCCATTTTCTAAAGCAAAGTTAGTGTCTGAATTATGTCTTGATTTATAGTTATGAATATCATGCTCTATTATTTTACCATGAAGACTAAAAAATCCAATAAATTTGTAAAGGGTGTTCGAAGACCGCTCTCTCGAAGGTAATAACACAAAATGACTCTATACTACTTTCAAATATTCAACAGACATTCACTCAGTTATGGAATCTCAAAAGAAAAATATTTGTATAAACGCAGAAATATCATGGTGTTCGAAATGATACCAATATAACAATCGTTCAGTTCAGTTCATTTGGAATGGGTCTGTACATGCAATTTCATGTCAGTTAGAATGGGTTAAAGTATTTTTAACTTTTGAAAATTTTCGTTTCGTTTATGTTGGGTAAACTGTAGGAATGACCTCTATCCATAAGTCATCTTTATAATGTAAATATAAATATTTAAAAAGTATTCTTTATTCCAATGCCGGAGGTTGACTCCACCTCTTTTTATCTCAAAACTCTCTAGCGCTATCTGTCACATACGCGGAACACTAAAGCACGAGGCGCTATCTGTCCGCCATTCCATGACTCATCATGGCGCTATCTATCAGTGGATACAGCGACTTATCGTACCTGACTCGTTTCGTTAGCGAAATGAAACGGATGCAGTGATCTTCGAAGAGAATTTGTACATGTATCTATTTTTCTATGAATCAATTTTTTTCCTATTCGTTTATTTATGTATGTTCGCGCAGTACAAAAATAAGTAGCAATGACGTCTCATGTGCTTGTTTATTCGTGATAACTTTATGATACTGTAGGCTCCCTATGAAGTAAAATCGATATTTCACGTGAATTTCCGGTTAACCGACCAGACCGGTTGAGAGGGGTTTTACTGTACATACTAAAATGTGACCGTTCATTTGCTTTCACTGTATTTCATTCGCTTCAGTTTTACCTTGAAAGTCTTGTTTTTTTGGTCTTGGTTCTTGGTTTTGCAGATAACGCAAGACCAGGGGCCATGTCCAAGACTAAACATCCACTGCAAGACCAAGACTGTAGTAGCAAGATCAACACAGACCCTCTCTGCAAGATGTCGAGAAAAAGCAAAACTCATCATAATGAGGTTCATCAAGCTGGCAAAACCACTTCAGTGGAACACATGAAAACTACAGCAGAATTTTTAACTATTGATTGATTGATTAATTACCAGAAAATGATATTAGATCGTAATTGTCCATTACAAATTCATGGTTCTGCCAGCTTGATATCAACTAAAACGTTGACAAAACAAGATAAATATTGAAGTAAAAATAAATTTAAAAAGGATTTTAATAATATGTTTATTCTCATAATGTGTTTGTAATACACTAGTTCGCGTAAATTCAAAAATACCTCTCGAATCGTACACATCAAAAATAAGAACTAGACCCAGTCATGAAAGATAGACAACGACACAAAACTCGGCGCTCAAGAGCAAGACGAACATTACTGCAGCCCCAGACCAAGGTACAGTATACAAGAACAAGATCAAAATTACCATGGTATCAAATGTCTTGCGATGCAAAACACTACATCCACGTCCTATGCGTGTTCATCCCCCTAAACATCAACAACGATTCAGTCGGAATTTTTTTTTCTTATGGGGTAACCGCGAAATATTTTTTTTTAATTTTTACCGTGTTATAATATGCCGGATGTAAAACTAACATTGTTCTTGTACACGATAACTATACCGTCAAATAATTTTTATCATATTTCAAACATATTAAACAATGTAAAATTGTTTTCCCCAGTGCGGTGTTTACTGTTTTACTTTATTTATTTTCGGTGCAGTCATGAAACGTAACATTCGTTGGAATAAAACGGAAGTCTAAATCTGTATTTTTCATGCACAATTACGTTTTACCACAGCGTGGCATCATATGTGCGATGTCCTGGAGATTTGGAGTTATCGATTTGAATTTCTCGTGTCAAAATTGGAGAGAATTATCCGAGCTTGCAAAAAAATGCACCCTCACCCACAAAATTTATAAAAGGGAAGGTTTTATTCGTCTGATTCTCTGCATTTGAAATAGATTTGAAGTGTCTGATCATCTAGCCTTAAATAGGACATTCTATGACCTCTGGCCTATGCAGTTTCTCCTCATGAACAGATCGGTGAACTTACTTTCCCTGCTTATATCGAGATAAACCTCGAAATTTCCTTATGCTCGGAGGGATTCCTTCGTATTGGTGAAGGGTGAAACCACTTTGTATACATCGTCTCAAATCGTGTCGAATTGGCGTTTCTCCGCTTTAGAAGATTTCCCTTTGCCGTAGCGACTGCGTCTTCAGCAATGCGTCCCTGTAAGTTTTTTTTTCTTCTGCTTCAGAAATCTTGTCGTTGCAGCGAAGTAACTTTGCATACGGGTGTTACTACGGATATTGGGGGAATTAGCGGCACACAAAGGAGTGCCGTCCATGAACAAGCACTTTACGTTTTCAAAAAGTGTACACAAAATAAGTGAGGTTATTGAGCAATGAAGCAGGCTACATTAGTTTCGGCAGGAACACACAGGGTTGCCAATACATCAACCGCTACTGTAAACCGTATTTGACAGGCGTGAATAAAAAAACAACAACAACGAATGGGACATAAAATGACAAAGGAGTGAGGAGACAGTCGTAAATAGATTATTATCTGCGTCATGCACATTTAATCTGATGATGATAAATGATGTAACTAATTTGTAGAAATATGTTAAATCTAAACCTAACAGGATAGGTCGTTAGAACATGATGTATTCATATCTCGATTATTTAAAAAAAAATGAGTGATCGCTTTCTCGCATAACAGTTGCATAGTCTTGTCGTTTCCGTTAACGTATTCATTTTCCTCTTTACTTCAACCCTCCAGACGTATGATAACATTTTGCTTTCTAACCAGTTGTCAGAGAAAAGAGAATCATACCTAACCATTTGTCAATAAAGTCGAAAATTATAATATAACAATACACAATAAGATACTATCAGTATGAGTTTCTACAAATATGTACGTGTCACCGGCAGTATGCGATCGCACTGGTCTAAAACGCTGTACCCTCCACAAAATGGATGCTCTCTTATATCACGTGCAACTCACCATAAATAACAAGTGAAAGTAAGAAAAATGTCAGAAAGGAAAAAGTAGTTAAAAAGGACAGAAAGGATAATAAGTAAGGGAGAAGCAGCAAATCTATAGAATCAAGAAAGAAAGAAAGAAAGAAAGAAAGAAAGAAAGAAAGAAACACAAATAGTGGCAAGAAGAAAGGAAAAAAAGAGAAAATGACAAGAGGAAAATAGGGAAAAATAAATAACCAAAGGGATAGATGAGAAAAGAAAGAATGAAAATAAGATGGATGAAAATTTTGAATAATCAGGTTGGTACAACCACAAAATTTTATATTCTTACATTGATATTACTGTAAATACATGAGTGCTTTTTTTATCTTTTAAACACATATTTCGTTAATAAAAAACTGTGCCCAAAAATCGCATGAGAAAATGTTTTTTTCATTGTGCGGCAAACAGAACCAATTCGTATTAAAATAATAAAAGCGCAAACTATAGTTTTCATCAGAAGAAAACAAAGAAAGGAAGAGGGGTAGACACACATACTTACCAACACATCGCCATCCGTCTCCATCTTCCACATCTTGTCTGCCTCTGGTGGCGATAAAGGGAAGAGAAACGGCAGTGAATCCCCGGAAACAAGCACATCGAGGGACACCGCCTTCCTTGGGCAACACGCACAGCTGCATTCAAATCAAAACACGCAAATCAGTTCAGACACTGAAGGTCCGTCTAAATAGAGTTCGAACGGGCCATTAAAGTTGTAGAGTTATGCTCCATAAGTGGGGGTTGATACAGGGGTCTGGGTATGATTGTGGTGCCGCCCTCCTATGAGTGTCCACGTAGTGTGTTCCCTGTCAAGAAAGGCAACCTCGGGGAGGGCTGTTCAATAGCTGTATTTACTCGACCTAATGCTGTGATTTGTTTCTAGTCAAGTACTGTTTTCCATCTTTTATGACCTTTCTATCAATGTATTTAATGTATGATCTTGTAATATTTATTTTGTCGATGGATTTTTATAAAAGTATCGAGTTTATGGCTAATTCAATAAGCTAAATAAATAAATAAGTGCAGACGCGAAAGCAATGCATTCACGTTTCCAAATAAGGTAAAATAGACAATTAACAAGTGTCAAGAAACGTGGACTCTCAAAGAAAATGATACCAGACGACTAAACGTCATCGAGAGGAAGATCAGAAGGAAGATGTATGATCTCTGATCTCTAATCTCTAATCTATTGCAAGAATTAGATGGCTCCTAGAGAATCAGATTCAATTATGAAATTGATAACCTCAACGAATCAAAGAATATCGTAAAACATGTAATAGCACTCAGACGAGGCTGGTTTGGCCACCTTCATAGAACGCAAGATGAAAGAACAGTGAAAAAATAATTCTATAAATGGTGCCCTGCATCAACAAAGAAGAGAGGAAGGTTGAAGAACATGAGGAGAGAAGAGGTATTGAAAAACATTTAAAAAAACTTGGGAGTCACGAATTGGTCACCATTGGTGCCAGATCGAAAGATGTCGTAAAGTCTGTTAAGAAGCAGAAAACAATTAACATACGCGTTATTTAAAATCCAAATTTTTCTCCACATGACTATTTAAATGAAATGCACAAGTCAATAGAATGATTTGGCATAATTTTATTAATTGATAAATACTAGTCATTATTTTCATGTCAGTCACACTATCTTACGCTTAATTCAAAATAGTGTGTTTATTACTGCCCGTTCGATAAATAAGGTGTTAGACGCAAGAAACATTCATAAGGATTATACATATTATAAAACGTAATAAATCACTGACAAATTTGTTTATTATAATGCAAAAGGAATGTAACAAATCAAAATTTAACTAAGAAATATCGAACTTTTTAACATATATAACGTAACGTCTATTTTTATAGAGTTTTTTTAGGTTTCTAAAAATAACACCGCGATCGCTCGGAGGGGTTCTGATATCCTTGAGAAACTAGCAATAGGACAAGAACGTCACTAGAGGCAATATGGAGGTACGAGCGACATGCGCTCGAGTTTACGTGTTCTAATCAGTGTATGTTGTATGCGCGTTAACCGCGACGAAAGTCATATGAATTAAAGTATGCTCCACGTAAGGTGGGAGTTATATAATTGCTGAACCTACCTTATCACGTGAAGAAACTTGAAACCTTTTTAAATTTCTAGTTTAGAGTCAAGAGTTAAGAATTTATTTCAATATGCCTACAAACCAATATACTTCTGCTCTTCCATATACTGAAAACATAAATAAGCGCTGTCCAACTTATCTTAGCCCGCGGGTCATTTTCTATATATTTTCGATCGATTGGGACGACATAAGTTGGTGCAAAATGTTGCCCGACGAATAAAACTAATGAGCAATGGGTTTTTGTGTACATATTTATATACAGTACGTATTATGAAGTATTTTGAATGAGCATTTCCTTTTTGAAAGACTTAAGATTTACTCAATTTCACTTTTTTTAATCAGCTTTACCTCCCATAATTTGGGGGCACTTTATTCGAGTAAATACGGTAATAAGTTCAAATATGGCATCACAGGTAACATTACTCTGGTTCCTGTTTTGTCGCTAGTGTCTTGATGTTTGCCTACTACGTGTAATCGAACATCGTTAATCCTATTAATAACCGTTTAACCATTCGGTCGGAACACCCGGTATGATACGGACGTTGGGATGTTTATTTCATCAAATTCGCGCACATTGCTAGGGAACATTGCCAGAGTTAACTTCAATATACTGTTACTAACGTGTAAGTGTCGTGAGATTGTATAAAATGAATTCAAAATGGCTTCCTGATGCATATTGCCAACTTTTGCGAAATAAACCCTTGAGAAACACTCGTGTACGGATAACAGCCTGTAAAGTAACTCGCATCAGCTAATGTTACGTGAGGATTTAGCCCCGCTACTTCTGTGATACACGAAGAATGAATCTAAATTCTATTAATTAAGGATGGGGATATTGCAATATGCAAGGAGAATTTATGCAACTTATGACTTACTTGCTGACATTGTGTGCACTCGTTCGAAGTCACCGAACGATCCGTTTCAGGAAATGAGAATGCTTGCGTCCTCCTAGAAGAAGAATGCATCCTACATCTTACGGTATTTTACAAACACATATTTCTACCAAGTTTGATACATTAAATTCATAGGTGAATTGTGTAATTTGCATTAATCTATTTCCTTTCAATATATTCTCGAGAATACTTATTCCAATTCAGTCTTTTAATACATACGATAGAGCAGCAAAAACGTTTCAGGGACTAATTGGGTGTGTGAATGGGGAAACCTTTCCTAGTGCTAATGCAATTAGTTTTGTCCCAAAAATGAAGAAACGCCAATAAGTTTTCAATAAAGACTCGGAAACTTCAATGCACAATCTGACGACGAACCCTGTGCTGCCTTCAGAATTTTTCTAACTTATTAATACACCAGATTAGATAGTCCATAACATTAATAACCATAACAAGGGTAAATTTAGCAGACGTGATTTTAAGAATGGGGTCGATGGATAATGTTGAAGATATGATAAAGAAAATCTACAAATTTGTCGTAAAATGCTACGTTCTCGTTAATTTTCTCAAAATTCATATTTCTTGACCTAAAATAACTAATTACTGTTTTTATAAATATAAATTCTTTAGAGTAATTTTAGAAGGGCGTCGAATGTCGATTTTTAATATTTAAAAAATTGTAATACATTGAATTTAAAAGATGAAGAGTTACATTTTTCTTATATGCTTCGCTAACTGCTTTAAATAATAATACTTTCAGTATAGTTGTAACTTTATCATATCAAACAATTTCCTTCGATTTTCAAAAGTTATGATGGGATCACTAATCTATTTTTTATTGATATATTTCTCCTGACTGTATGCCTAGGCAAACAGTAAGCTGCAATATTATTTGCACAGTTTGAGATAACCAAATTTTCGCCCCCTCGCTCCGAAATTTTCAATAACAAATCTTAAAAAAATTTGAAAATCAATCCAAACGCTAAGACATATTTACGGTAGCGACGCAAATTTTTTTTTGTTCCCTCTAAAATGAACAATTAAAAAAAAATATTTTATTGATTTCAAAGCACATCCTAAATAATATATTTTGTAGAAAATGAATATTTAATTTAACATTTATTAAAAAATACATTTCGATAAAACAGTAATGCTTCGTAAAATAAAGGTTCGGGATCCATTTCGATTTGGTTCGTTTCCCTGGTAGCAACACAAATGAGAAAAGTGAAACCCACACAAAAAGCATTATTACTTATAATGAATGTCTGTATTTTAACGACAGTGAATACGTGCAGCGAGCTGGAACACGGCTCGCAAACCTGTTTCTCTGATTCTGAGGAGAAAACCTCAGCTTAGTTTTTGTGATAAAATGTATATATTATAACGGAATCATGTCCATTCAAGATGAATCATTTCTAGAAAAAGAACTAGATCTATCTAAATTAATTATTTTTTTCTTTGGAGTTGGCATTGACGACAATATGAGAGCAACCATCTTCCTTGATATTGCAATATTCAATGCATATTTATTGAAATCAGTCTGATTTATTCATTTAATTTTTAATAAAAATTATAATCATATATTGTCTTCTTTTCTTTGAATACTTATTTTCTAAATGTATAATATCAATTTATGAACTTCCCATGCATTGTTCAAATAAATCTCTTTATTTCAACCAAGATATTCTTCTATTTTTTGTTTTCAATCATAGTTATAATAATGATTTATGTATTATAATCTGGTTATTGAAACTGGGCCAATAACTAGTTTAAATCATAAAATTTGGGGTCAACAATATGGAGTATATAGATTTATACGTATATTATTTACTTCTTAATTGTTGTAAGTAATGTAAGCATACCCCATGCCCCCAAATGCGAACACGCATTACTATGGAACGTACTGCACCTTTATACGAGTAAAATGTTAATGCCTCTTTGATTCAGATATTGAAATTTGTCAGTCCAACTCGGGGTTCGCATCGATATGCTCAAAAAATTAGAAAATATGTACTAAAAATCCAATTAAATGAACTCCAAAATTCGATATATGTACTTTAAAAAACAAGTTACGTGTGTAACTAATCATTACAAAGAAAGTGCAAGTGTAAATTGGGTAGTTGAATAATACCACTGGGCTCATTTATGTAGTATAAGTGATATTTGCATAGTATATATGTGTTTTGATTGATTTCAGTAATTTAACCAAAAATTTACAGAGTTCAAACAAAAATCTGTATTAATATGCAAACAAAAATATTAAAGTATGCTTTTATATGAACAATTAAAATAAATTCAAATGGTCCTACGAGGTTAAAATGTTAATTATTGATTAACATTTTAAAACCAAAAAGTAAAAAAAAAAACAGGAAATAACTTCGGAAAACATGTAAAATCCGAATCCCGTTCATTCTACGTAAATACAATTTCCGAGTCTTAAATACAATCTCAATAGCATAATGTACAAGTTCATCAAAGTGGAGTTTGTCGTCTAATAAACTGTAGCTTTAACCTAAAAAAACAAACAAACAAAAACGCGCGTGCTTGACTCCCTCCCTCCTCTTCAACGAAAATTTGACATAACACTTCTGCGTCTCATTGAGTCATCAATGACCAGGTACAATGTGTTAGAATGCGCCGCCAGGTACAAACGGAGAACTTAATTTACAGAGAAACGTCAGCGGAGACCATAACTTCATAGCTCGTAATTTCTCGAAACAGCTATACTTACTACGCACATATTCTCATACCCTCCTCAGCGCCAGCTGTCACTCGGAGCTCGCCTCTTATTGGAGGAGAAGGGAGAGAGAAAGGGAGGGAGACTCGACACAACCAAGTGCCCAACTACAGCTAACTGAAACCACTATGAGAAACTGCGCCAAGAACACTCCAGTCATGTAACTTCACCGAAACTTATGAAATATGGTTGCCTTACACGAATTGCCAACTTTTAGGAACTAAAGTGATATTCAAATAAATATTAATAGTAGTCACAAACGCGACTATTTACTATAACCAAATACAAGTTAACAACACAACAAACTAAGGAACAAGAGATTCGTTCCACTCGCTCCATGCAGAAAGAACAGAGTAGCGCCATAGGAGCACATGAATTGAATTGGTGTCCGAGGTCGGCGATGGATTTAAGTTTTGAGAGATACGAATGTCCTGCCAACGTAAATATCATTACTCTTACGGACGATGGCGAAGTAAAAGCGTTGGCATCATTGAGTACGATCTCTGTACCAACATCATGCCATATGGAATGACAAAAAAATATATAAATAATTTAATTATTAATTTATTGTCAAGAGAGTTGTTACTAACTGCCTGCAACCACGTTTAGGAAAATTAAGTAATTCACTGCGACTAATAGACAATAAACTAATAAAAGCAGTATTTTTCCGTTCATAGTTATTTTTTCATAACTTAAATTTTCTCGACGTAAGGAAACATGACTTCGAGTATACTTTCCAAAGAAATATGGAAAATTGCGCATTATATTTCCTACTCTGACGGTTCTCTCTTTATTAAGGTCTCTAGGTACACAGAGTGTTGGAAGGCGCTACGACCTCTTTGAATAGCATAGTCTGGCAGTGTCGATGTCTTGGAGAAGTTGTGGAAGGGGAAATGGGGCACGAGGCGAAGAAATGGTGGGGGGTGATGAAGTGGGGGAGAGGGGGACGATGTGGAGAACCGACGCTTCAGGTGTTTTCAGTTGGTGGCAGCGATCGTCAGTGTGCCGGTCTCTCGAGTGGAGAACGCAGGTTTCGTCTCAGCGCCGACACGCAGAGCGACGAGGATATCACCATGCGGATGCCACTGATGGTGAGTCATCTCATACTATTAGTACTCCCAAACAGGATATCAGTATTTTATTTTTAAGATATTACAAGCGTCAAAGAAATTTTCATTGGGGATACAGAGTGGTTTGGAAAAACCCCCAGTCCTAAAACCCCCCTCCACCCCAAAAAGTACTTTTCTGAATCAACATGGTTCCAATGTACATAAAATCTGAGTTACTAGAATATGAAGGCACCAAAATTTTAAAATTCCACTAGAAACAAAACGTTATTGGTAATATTTAAAATGTAACTAGAATGAACACGGAAATCGTTATAACTTCAGAGATTTTTAGTACGTTTTTGCCATATAATCCTGGTCTTGGGCCATATAATGTAATTTGCTGATTTCCCTAACACTTTCTAGTTTTTGGAGGTGACCAATCTTATACCACTAGACGGCATTAAGTATTTAACTCTGCGGCACCAGTGCCGGGTAGTTCGGAGCTTAAAATATGCTCTGACTAGCGTTAATTGAATTATAAGGACTGAAATTATCTGCATTATTTATTTTATCTTAAAATAATACTTAACCATCCATATAAATGCCACAACTTTAATAATTGTGGGTAGTGGAATATAGATAAAAAATATTTTCTAAACTAAAAAGATTTTTAATCACGAATGTCAAAAAACAAGTTTATTTTGTAAGAAATTATCCATCCACACAATACCAATAACGTTTTTCCATTTCTATTTCAAAACATTGGTGCCTTCGCACTGCAATATCTAAAATATGGTTCCAAAACTAATTCTTCTGGGGAGTACCCCCAGACTGGGGAGTATGTCGTTTTTCGATTTACCAATCTTAGTATTTACAATGTATGTTATTATAAATTGAAAATAAAGTATGTCAATATTACCATTCAGAAACAAAGCCACTTACATAGAGAGTACCTCAAGGTTCAATTTTAGACCCTATCCTCTTCTTACTGTACGTAAATGATATGTCATCCACCACGCCCGATTGCAATATGGTTCTTTGTGCTGACGACACAAATCTACTATGTAATCATGTTAATGCGCAAAAAGTTCTATCTAACCTCCCGTCTTGGTTTCATTCACATCATCTCATCGTTAATACTGATAAAACAGTATCCGTGTCATTTCGCAATAGTGTAACGAAATCTCTTCCTCCTACATCCTTTCACTAAACGGAACTCAAATAAAATCAGTCAAGATAACAAAATTTTTAGGGTTTCATATTCAGGACAACCTCAAATGGAATTACCATATTGATAATTAGAATTCCAAATTAAGCAAAATATGCAATGCATTCTGAATTTTAGCCGTACCGTAGCTGAATATATATATTCATTTACGGTACGACATTATCTTCTGGGGCCAATCCACTCAAAGCAATCAAACTTTTAGAATTCAAAAGATAATTCAGATTGTATGTAAACCCCCCAAACTCATGTAAACATTTATTTAGAGAATTAAATATTCTCCCTTTCCGTTGCATGTACATTTAAGAAGTAATCGTGCTTGTTAAGACAGAACTATTAAAACATCCCCCCTCCATGCTTTAGAAGAAATAGTCTAGTTCACGAACACAACACCCGTAATAAGACTAATATTCATTGTCCTGGCGTGTCAACAACTCTTTGCCAAACAGACCTTTATCATTCACGAATAATTTTGTATAGTTCCCTTCCCACAATCTAAAAGATATAAATAAAGTGAATCTCTTTAAATTCGCGATTAAAAGCTTTTTAATGTGCTATTGTTTCAGTAATATGAAAGAATTTACAGGTTTCAATAAAAGAAGTTAATAAGAGTTTCAATTTCCTAAGAAATATTGTTTTCCACGTGACTTTGGATGATGTAACTGATGTTAATATCTCTTATACTTTATCACGCCATTGTTACTGTACCCTAGATATTGATTAAATTCCTTTTTCATGCATGTTGATTTTGCTGCCTTTGTTTATTAATAGTTTATTTCTAACTGTACGCAACCTTGGCACGATTTTTTATTAACTCTGTAGCCCCTCCTGGCCCGGGTTTTCCTCCGGGTAGTGGCGGATTTTCCTTGGGCGGGAATGTCATTAATACTTTTGTTTTATTAATCTTGAATTTTTACTGCACAAATATGTACAATTTATTTTGAATAATTAATGGATAACAGTGCGTATTTATTAAATAATTTCTTTTGTAAATATTAAATCCGCCACTGCACATGGGCACGTGATCGGAATTGATGGGATGGTCCGTTGATTGTTTCCGGAGAGTAACTTATTGCCCCAACGTGGCCATAAGGAGTTAGCAACTGTTTTTTTTTACAATAAAGTTTATTTATACTTATAATATCAACACAGTTTTGTACGTATACATGCTTTTTTTTGTCAACACAAATTTTAATGGAGGGAAAACTGTATCATAACATCGAAGACTCTCATGTGAAGTTGGGCCGTGTCAGTTAGTTTTTCCGCGCGTCGCGAGGGTGGATACGTTTCGATGGACTTTTAAATATTCAGTCTAACAAGACACCACCAAGTCTATTCCCAATAATTTACAAAAAAAATAACTCGAATCATTCATTGTAAATTAAATGTTCTAGTATAAAAAAATTTTGAGTGGAAGAATTAATTTAACAATTAACTATGATAATTTTTTCGTATCAGTGACACTTTTATTAATCTCATAACAGTATTGACAAGAACCCTCTCAACAAACGAGTAATCTAAAATAAAACAACTAACGAGATAATAAATAATAAATATGTGAGCCTATAAAGCTCACTCATGATACTTGGAAACAAAATACCAAACTACAATTAGATACATTACTTAAATCCAAGAACATCATACATCTCATCGAAGCATCTTGGGGTGAGCTGGCTGGGATGTGTGTATATATATATATATATATATATATATA
>NNCF01127032.1:50914-113162 GCA_002313205.1 Laupala kohalensis
CCGCCTCTGCCTTAGGGCCCTTGATCGGAATTGATGGGATGGTCCCTTGCCTGCTTCCGGAGAGTAAATTTGTTTATTGTCCTCCACGTGGTCATACTCAGTTTGTAACTGCTTTTTTGACCATCAATTTATTTATATATTTATCCATAAAATGAACATTAATAATCGTACTGTGAAAGTGCAGGATAGTAAAAGCTCGACGGTTATTGTCGAGGAAGCCAAAACGATTAAATATATGGTTGCAGAGCTTTTAATTAAGAAATATGTCATGGGAGGTAATTGAATCCTTTTATAAATCTCTCCGTGATATATTTTCCAAGGAGAGTATCACTATCCTGATTACAAATTTGTTTTATTTCCACTTCGTTTATTCGTCAAAGCTTGTACATACATTACAGATTATTCGTATAAATTTATAATTGTATTGTAAAAACAGTGGTTACAAACTGCGTATGACCACGTGGAGGACAAAAAGGGATAATCCTATCAATTCTGATCAAGAACTCTAAGGCAGAGGCACAATCCAATTTTTACACTCCTGAGGTAAAAATGAAAACAGGTCGACGAGTGTTATACTATCAATAGAATACCAACAAATTTGTATTTTATAAAACAAAAAAGTTATTTCAGAAGGACGCATTATTATCAAACTATAGATTATTCGGAAAATATCGTTTATAAATAGTAACTATTAAAAGAACATTAAATTCGAGAGAATTTTTTTCAATCTAATATTGATGTCGTAAGAAGATCATTACTTCAACAGTCAAAAAAAAATGCAATTAACGTCCAGATATTTCTGTGGACCCCCAAAATTCTCTCTCGGACATGACAATTGCTTTAAAGTAGGGGGTGGATGAGGGTCTGAGTTGTTGCACCAGTCTGGCGCAGGGGCAGGGATAGAAATAATGAGATCCAATTCATGAGAGAATTTATTCAATACTCCCTCTTTGGTTAAAGTACAACGACTGTCATGAACCATCTCAAGGTTAGATGACTAGACAATCTCAAGGTTTGGTAGTGCAAGGGAATGATTGCTTAGATTCAACCCGTAGTAGATTTACGATGAAAACACCCACACCTTACGTGGGATGGTCCCTTGCTTCTTTCCGGAGAGTAACTTATTTCATTATCCCACACATAGTTTGCTACTGCTTGTTTGACAATAAAGTTTAATCAGTCAGTGCTGCCGCAAGTTTCTCACCGAGGCGTGGACGGTGCATGAAGAGTAAACATACTATCGTAGCAATCGAACCGTGGAGTCTCGTCCTTGAGTGCAGAGCAAGGTAGGCATCTGTGTGATGACTACATTCCTACGATTGAGTCACTATTCCGTTATTCGGTCAATCTCTATCTCGCGAGAGACATTTGTAACTATCCAACGCTACACTACGATTTCCTGTACCCTTTCCTTATAGATGACATTGGAACGCAAAGTGGAATAAGACGAGGTGTGCCCGTCCCGAGCATGCGCACAGCAAGCCAATCATATTCAAGACATTTTTCGGAGCGGGGTATTAGGCTATCGCTTCACGCCTACAACTCAGTCGAACATATTACATAGATCGGTACAACAACTTAAACTCACCCCCCCTCAAAAAATTTCTTGTGTTTCATTGGATGTCCACGTCCCCTCCACCTCGATGAGCAATGGCGCTCCTTTTGTTATTCCGTTATGGTTGGAACAGGGATGAGCGGGAATCACTGGCGAATCGCAAATCTTTTACTGATAGTCTTGTAACTTCACTCTGAGAAAATGTAACCCAAGAAAAAGAAATCATAGACGAGATCTCACTGTGTATAATAGTTTTAGTTGTAGTGGTAAATTAGTTTACTCTCCTCAACGTAGTCGTAGGAAGTTTGTTGAGTAAATGACGTCTCTTTAAAAAATAATGTAGCTAATACTTTTTTATACATTATTATTTGTAAATGGGAAATGTAGCGTGCTATTGAAGCTTACCTACATGGAGCGATAGGAGGAAGGCTATTGTTCGTAGATGGGCTTGTTAGCTGGGTTTGCCAACAACTTGGCCTACGTGGAGAGGTTAGTAGGACTTATTAATAATAGAGTTATTGATACTGTAGTAGTAGGAGGAGTAGTAGGAGGATGGAGTAGTAAGAGGTGGATAGAAGAAGGAGGGTTCTCTTTTGGGTAAACACAGCTACACTCAAAGTCTCGATACTTTGCCTAAAATTATTCAATATGGCGGCCTTACACAAATTGCCAACCTCTGCGAAACAAATCCTTGAAACTCACTCGCGAACATTTCAAGGAAAGCGTAGTAGGAAAATTTAGGGAAAAGCGTGGACACAAAGAATTTAGGTAATATCCAAATAAATATTAATAGTGGAAACAAAAGAGACGATTTGCTGTAAAGAAATACAAGTTAATAATACAACAAACAAAGACACAAATTATTCGTTCCTCACGCTCGATGCAGAAAGAACAGAACAGCGTCACTAGAGCAAGTGAATTCACCGAGGTTGGCTATGAATTCAATTTCGAATATCTTGCCAACATAACGTGAGGTACCTTTATCATTACTCTTATGGAGGATGGCGAAGTAAAAGCGTTGGCTACATTAGCACAGGTTCTATACCAACATCAAGCCAGTTAGACTGACCATAAATATATAAATAATTTATTGCCGAGAGATCTTTTACAAACTGCGTATGACCACATTGAGGACAATAAAGTAATTTACTGAGACTAATACACAATAAACTAATGAACACAGTGCATTTCGGTTCATGTTTTTCTTCTTCTTAAGTTGAATTTCTCGAAGCAAAGTATGATGACTTTTACCATATATAAACTGGGAGATTAATGTGAAAAGCAACAATTTTTTCTCGCTGCACCGGGAATCGAACCCGGAATGACTTAGTTTAGAGCAAGAACGCTACCACCTGCGCCACAGAGGGACAATATTTGAGCCAAGTGATCCAATACTTCAGAACAATATAAACATTCATGAGTCATAAACATCTTCCGAACAGTATAAAGACAACGCTCCAGCGGTTTGTTAACGGGTGCTGATTGTACACATAACTCCGAAAAAAATTAAAATTTCCGTTCTCTATTGTTTTATGATTTAATTGACACAATTCGATCAATATAAAATACCTTGATATTTGAACTTCTCTCTAATGTAAATTCAAAACACGAATTGGTAATACTTGGTGCAATTAAATCGTACAGAAAATTAAATCTAACAAATATTCTATACGCAAATGCGAAATACGAATTCTGAGTGATTAGTAAATAACTGTTATGAATAGTACAACGCCCGATTCCCTGCGAATATTCTTGTTCATTGTTGTGACCAGACGCTTTCATTTGTCAGGACACAAGTAGTCAAGTTAAGTCCTTTTCAAATAAATTAATCAAGTATCGCGGGTAACTTTTAAATGTTGTTATTTCGGAAAAGGAAAAGGTGAGTGATGAAATAATAGGAAATTGCCGACACATCCTTTAATGCCCTTTAAGTACGATACTTCATTTGTGTGACTTGCTCTGTTCTGCTCAGAAAAGAAACGATAAAAATTGGAACATTCGCTTGTTAATGTACGATCCTCCGAATTGTCATCTTGTATTTTAAAATGTAAATGTTTCAAGCGGTTGGACGGAAGAGCAGATCTTAAGGTCTGGGTCTCGCCAGAATAAAGGTACTTTTATAATAATAATAATTTTTGTCTTAAATTATTTATTTATCTTGATTATATTATTGAACTTAATAGTAGAATTGGACGTACGTCGCATATATGATGACGCTATTTTCACATTAATTGCAGAACAAATATTGAGATGGTCCCATGTCGGACTTGTTCGAGCGAATCCTTTCGCTGACCTTGAAGTGAATCTCGGGGCCACGAGGGCAACAGAATGTCAGAGGTCCGCTTCACTGCACAGACTTGCAACGAAGGATTAGTCGGGGAAAGTTTATTTTCACTCCGTGGGCAATAGGAGCTCTACGCTCGTCTCACTTTTACCCTCATTCGCTCCACGACGACCTTGCGGTGATTTTCCTCTCGTACGAAAACGGTTTAGGCCGGTGTTACGCGGTTATATTTCTATGTCATATATCTATGATCAAGGTTCTCTCGACAAGATTCATCATATCATAAATATGATCATAGTTGAGCTATGATCAAAGCTTGTGCATTACACGGTCATATTTTTGATCATAGATATATGTCATATAAATATGATCGTGTAACACCGGTGTTACTCAAAGACATCTAACTTAACTTCGAGGAAATGAAACCTAAGAAAAAGGAACATGAATGAGAGCGCACTGTGTTTATAGTTTATTGTAATGTAGTAGCAGTAAATAAGATTTATTTAGGGCTCGTCAACGTCAAGGTCAGTTTCGCACCATAGAGAGGAGCCGTAAAGACTCTTCCCCGTGTGTGAGACTCGCCGAATATCTCGACTGAAAAAACTGAAAAAAAACCCTCCTGAATTCAACGAATATCTAAATACAAAGATGAAATAAAATAAAAGGAAACAGCTGCCGAACACATTATATCATAAAAAGGAAAAAAAATCTAAAAATTATAATTTTTAAATTATGGAAAGGAAAGATAAAAGGGAAGAAGACAGGGAAGAGGAAAGAAGAATGCAAATTTTAAACCCTCCCTAAAACTTGTGAGACGAGCCCCGATCTACTCATAAAATTCAATAGTTTATTAACATCATCAGTTTCATTTCCGAGAATTGTTGGTAAATCTGCAGCCAGACCAATTTGTCCCCGTATTTTGGTGTATTTTCTGCAATCAGTTAGTAGGTGACGCTCCGTATACTCGAGTATCTTCTGCAATCAGTTAGTAGGTGACGCACTGTCAAAGAAGAGCGTCACATCTTTTAATATCCACCTCACACCTCACACAGTTTATTATCCTCAACATGGTCATAGGCAGTATGTAACTGCTCTCTAGGCAATATATAATTAATTAATTAATTACCTAATTGCCAGTCTAACTGGCTTTGATGTACACAGTGAAACCAACAGTGTTACTTCGTCGTAGTAATAATAAACGTACCTCGCGTTATGTTGGCAGTACTTCCGGATTCCTTTAAATATAAATCTAACGGCAGCGTCAACCGATAATTCAATTCACTTGCTCTTGCGGCGCCATTCTCTTCTTTCTGCATCGAGAGCGTGGAAATAATATTGTTTTAGAATTTTGTATTTTAACTTGTATTTTTTTACAGCAAATAGTTGCTTGGGACTACTATTAATATTTATTCGCATATAACTTGAATTCAATGAATTGTTGGCAACTAGCGTAAGGCAACCATGTTGCATTCATTTGGTAAAGTTACCTGACATTGAGTATATGTTTTCTGCATAGATTTAAAACAACACCTCCCATTAATTTGCGACTCCTCTAATAAAATTTGTCAAACGCGTAAAAAAATTGGCAGATTCGCTGATTAATACTATTGTTATCATTAACCTAGAATTTTGAGTTATTTTAATAGTTGGGATTTATTTCCAATACTTTCGGAATAATCTAAAGGTTTGATAATAGGAAGTATTGGTTAAATAACTTTCCTTTTGTATCCATTTTTTTTTCAATTGATTTGATAACACATTTGTTGATATTCTGTAGATATTATACCACGCAGCTAACTGTATATTTCTTCTTTTTATGGGACCGGTAGTAATGACCAGAGTTCGGATTTTTCACGTTCTGCGTATATTTTTCCTATCTATCCATAGAAAGGCTAGATATATTATTCAAATATAAAGGCTTAGTGGTATTATTCAAATAATCCTATTTGCACTTGCACTTTCTTTGTAATTAGTACATTTATAAGTCACTTGGTTTTTAAATGCATGCGATATTTTGAATTTGTCAGTGGGTTGAATTGGATTGTTAGTGCAAATTGTGGACTTTTTAGAGCATATTTTCTCATTTTTGTGCATATCTAGCCGAGCCCTGCTCAAAACTACCTCCAATGTCGAATGAAAATGAAACCAATCTTATATTCTTCGTTTCACCGTCACTTCCTAACAGTCCAAATGAAATGGAAGCATCGTCTAAGGTGGGCACATATACGGTCACGCCATCCTTCCAAATGGCGTAGCGTGGCGCGCCGTGGCGTTGAATGGCGTGGAGTGACCGTGCACGTGCCCAATTTTTGAGCATCATTCCATTTGGACGTGTTGGTATGGCATGGCCTGGCGTGGCGTGGCGTGCGCTTTGTATGCCCGCTTTTACGACGTTGTAAATTTTTTTTGTGGGGTTTTACGGCTCGTCGACATCAAAGGTCGTTGGAGCCCTAAAAACTTGTACAGGTAGGGAAAATGCAGTTACGCACTAGGGAGAGCCAACATGACTCTCCCCGCGAGTGGGACTCGCCGAATGACTCAACCAAACCCACTAAAAACCTTCCTGAATTTCAATATACCAAAACATATCTCAATACCAAAAATCAAAACACTGAGGACAAAAAATGAGGAAAGAAAGATACCCTAGCCCTAATAGCGTCGGGATCGAAAAGAACAAGAGGTGACCAAGGAAGGTCAGGAAAGAGAAAGGAAGGAGCCTAGTACAAGTAAGTGGAAGCAATGCCAGACTCTGCTCGTGGCCGTGTGTTTGCCAAACACGTACTTACTAGAAGTTAGTTCCTTGGGGGGAATTTTTGTTTAAATACATGCAGTGATTTAATGCAGTGATGTACGTTGAATCAAAGTTTTTGTAAATGTCTTTCAATTAAATCAGTGGAAAGGGATTACATTATATAATCAGTGAAAAGTACGTACATTACTACTTCCAACATTAATGACTAACACTTTTTCTGGATATGAATGGTGGTTTGAGAGAGAATACGTGTGCAAAATTACCAATTTCGTGTGGGCTTGGCCGCGAATGCTCAGTTATTAGTCCCATATTTTTTCCTATTCGTCCCATTACAACCCCATTCATATCCACAGCCACCTAGATTCCAAAGCATGAGATGTCAATGGTGAGAGTTTCATTGGCAGCCACAGCTTTCTCTAGGAGAACTTCCGAGACAAATCTCGACCATCTTCCCTTTCAGTTCAGAAACTCAGTATAATCTACTCAAGTAATAAAACATTAACTGCACTTTTTATTTCTTTCCTTCTTCAAACTATGATGCATAAAAATTATATCGTATTCCATTCCATACGGAGCACGACAGTCATAGATATATTTCAATCCGTTCAGATTGAATTAGAGTTCAAAAAAAGATTTTATAAATCTCTAATTGTAGATGTGCCATACTAGGTGAAGATCCTGAATAAGACGGAACTTCTCAGCTCAGTTTTCCTAACGAAAGGACATTTCATTAGACACAATATGTAAAATAGCAAATCACGTATGGGTTGCCTATATGAGGTCAAGGGTGCCCTTAATTATAATAATGTCTAAGTACACGATATCTTGGGTTTAGGTCACAATTAATACAATCATCAGATCGCCGACGTTTCGAGTTTTATGAAGTCAAGTACAGGGCTCTCTGAAATCATTATTGAACCTCTTTCTCTCACCAAACATATCACTTTGGTCAATTACCCCACATCATCATAATAGCTGAATAATACAACTGAGCTCGTTCGTTTAGTTAAAGCCTTTTTAGAAAATAAACGTGTAAATTCTGATGAATTGCAGTAATTCAGCATAAAAATTACAGGGTTCACACAAAAATCTTCAAATATGTGCATTTACGTGCACTAATAATTTAAATTTAGATGGTCCCATGAGATTAAAAATGCTAAAAAAAAACGATTCCTCAAAGCCATAGATGGGCAGGAAGAAAATGCAAAATGTAAAAAATCCGAGTCCTCGTCATTATTATTGGTCCCATAAAAAGAAGAAATATAGTTAGCTGTGTGTAATAATATCTACAGAATATCAACAGGATACAAAAGGAAAGTTATCTAGCAAATACGTCCTATCTTTAAATTATTCCCAAAATATTGGAAATAAATCGTAACTATTAAAATAATTCTAGATTAATAGTATTAATGATAACAACAACAATTAAGATAACATTAGTATTAATGATAATGCTGCTACCAAATCCTATCGCCCGAGGCTATCGCTATACACTCGTGCCTGGTGGTACATATAATTCCCCTTCTACCCGAAGTAAAACCAGAGAAAAACCCGGGCCAGGATGGATAGGATTCAAACCAGCAAAAAATTGCAGATACAATGAATAACAGGAATTTCAGTTCTCATGCACATCTTGGGAAATGTTGCTCAACACATCACTGGATTTTCATAATATTTTTTCGGTAAGTTTACAGAAACTGTAAAACCAATGTTAATAAAGAAACGTTTTGAATAACACAAAAATCGTCACATTCAGACTATTTGTTTATTACTTAAATTCAAAATACACAATTTTCCATCATATATTTTTTCCATCATATACAGGTGCTCTTCAGGTGCATAAAAACGTATTTAACATATAACTTTCCATCATAAATTCCATTTAAAACACTTAAATTAACTTTTCTTGTAATAATAATTATGACTTCACAAATGCATCTGATTACGATGACAACATAAGGGTTTTAAGGGAATGTATGACGGTCTTTAAGTGTTTATGCATCTGGTAAGTGTTTTAAAGAGAATATTTCACATTTTTTTAAATTTTAAACATTTTTACTTTCTCATATACGTAGTATATCGAAAGTATTGTAATCGTGAAGAAATTCGAAAGTGAGATTTCGACCAAAATATCCGTTTTGGCGATCCCTGATTCTGAAAAAGTGTTTTTTTCGCATAACGTCTGTCCGTCTGTGCGCAGCGATTCTGAGTAAACGGATGAATAAATTTAATTCCCATTTCATATTTACGGTAGAATTTACTTGTTTATGTACCTGAAGAGGACCTTGCTCATGGTAGAAAATTTATGTAAATTGATGTAAACAGTCTGAAAGTGACAAATTTGTGATCTGATGAAATAACCAGAATAATTTATTATTTAAATAGTAATTTCCCATAATATTCTTCTAAAATAATGGTAAATATTAGACACGTTGCAAATCCATCCCAATTTTACCCCCAAACCTTGGACATGTTTACCAATAAATTACTCGCAGTGTATTTATATAGACGAGAAGGTATCTGAGTGCACACTTCGTGAAGGGGGATGTACACGGGGCTAGTAAACTCCACTTTTCAACGCCGCTTCGTGACGTCGCACAGTGGAGTATGTTGAGACGAAACCTGGCCAAAAGATTTTATCCCGTGAATTTATTATATATATATATATATATATATATATATATATATATATATATATATATATATATATATATATATATATATATATATATATATAACACTCTNTACTAGCCTCTGTACGTATCCCGTAATACTCATGAGTCGAAAAATTTAGGAAGATAAATTACTTTTCTTTCGACGTCTTCCTTTTTCCTCGAACTCTCCAAATAACCGGAATACGAAACACTTCCCATCCGCTGACAGGAAAAGTATTCCTTGTTTTCCGGTTTGTGAGGGAAATATTAAGGAAAATTATGACCATTTGTTCCTACCGATGAAACAAGAAGTTTATCTCCCGCGCAATTTCATTCTATTTTTTTTACTTTCTAGAATATATAGCTCGAGAAAGCGACGCAATGGTTAAGATTTTTACTGTAACCGGACCCGTAACAAGAAACGTATTTTGGAAAGAGACCAGACTTCACATCAATATGTTTAATGATGCTTCTTTTAATTTATTTGTCCTGAAATACAGACCTGAGGAGAGGGAGTTGCAGCCGGTGCTGTAGCCCAGGGGTCCGGGTTCCCTGCCTGACTAGTCTTATTGTATTATTTTTGCTCAAGTATACATATATTATTTTTCTCGGGAATAATTCGAACGATTTTTAAGAGATCAGAGATCGAAAGTGTTTTGGAATGTCTTATTTCCGAGTACTTTCGTCTTTCTGTCAGAGAAAATCCTCCTGGTTTGAGAAAAAAACCCGCTAAGAGTTTGAACTGCGGTTGCCACTTCCTTCCTGTGTCCTCTTGAATCCGACCGACTCTCGAGTTACTATTTTCGTTGCGCTGTGCACAGTTATTGCGTAGAACATGTTACGCAACATGTCACAAAATTGTTGAAAGATAACTGATATTTAATTGTTGAAAGATTACAGATTACATATTAGGAAGACTTCGTTACCTACATTTTTCTGGGTTAGACGATATACTATTGGGAATAATTCACCGAATGTTAAATAATTTGATCAACTGCAAATAAAGGAAAGTGAATATGTATTTACTTACATACTTTCTTGAATTATTAGTGTAATGTAGTGTAATGCCACGAGTTTTTTGTTATGGATTATAATTAAAATTGAGTGGAACACACCCCATATTATTTAATTGTATTAAAGCAACTGTAACATACAGAAAATTTTCGACCATGAAGATCACTTATATAGATTATAACATGTAATTTATTTTTCCTCGTTCAACTACGTCGTCTAATAGTGACTTTACAAAGTCATATTGTTCAGTTCATTGTCATACGAACTCTTTACCCTAATTCACGTACGACATTTTACAGCTTTCTCAGCGTAGTTTGAATAAACACTGGAATGGAACCCTCCGAACCACGCCCTCTAAATAAAATGGCTCCTTTCTTCTCATCCTCATTTAAATGAGGCCTTCCGAACCATGTATTTAAAATATTCCCAGAGTTCTACTGTTCATGCTAAAATTAGTATCTACGGAGAATTTACAATGTTTTTAAAACTACCAACTATCGCCGAAACATTTCTAAATGAAAACTTTTTGAAAATGTCTCTTTTTCTCTCATTATGCTTAACAAATAATCACAAATGTTGATTCATTACGAACGATTGTTTCGGGATGTATTGATTGTAAAATATCGGAAATCGGCTGGCTACCTTCCTCACTGTCACCCCTTCGTTCCGAGACGTCTTGACTCCGAGATGCTCCTTAAGTTACGTGCGTCAGAGCGATTAGGCTTAAGTACCACCCGCACCAAAATTTTTAAATGATAGTTTGTGTCATTCTGTATCCAGTGGCAATGAATTTTTATACCCTTACGGCGCAAAATTTTCAGTTATTTGACTTTAAATTACTATGGACTTATATTGAGAAACTTCTGCGGAACGATGTTTTTCTGATATTCCGACGAAAGTACCGGCTTAACATAGCGAAAGAAACCTACTATAATATTGCAAATTGAAATAGGAACGTGATGATGTTAAGATTTTCATACCTTACAGGGAATTTACAAGAATATTTCATCTAAAACTGAGGAAAATACTGTTCTAACGGAAATGGCAACCGCATGACGTGACTGAAGACCATGCGACCCTTGTCAAAGGAGTCAAATGACAATCTAAATTAATTATGAAGTTTTAAAATCACAAAAAAATTGTTCTCATCCAATATTTAAAAAAATCAGTAGAATGAATTATTAATTAATAAGAACTACTTTGGTGAATATTTCCAAGTTTCGTGAATAGTTGGCAACTTGACTTCAGTCAACACAAATGTAATACCTTAACACATCACCTTTCACTCACACTAACATCCTTACATTGGAGGTCGGGAAGATTCACTAACTGAATAATTTTTATTGTAAATTATTTTTTTAGCGTGCAAGTAAAACATTCAGTTTAATTTTGGATTCTGCACAAAATTACTTGGAAAACCTACGATTCTTTTCTGGCCCCGCCGGGAATTCAACACAGTGTCTCAGTGGTGAGAATGTGAACCACGTGGCACAACATGATGTGTGCGCTTAAATTGTGGCGTAGTGGTTAGCACCCCTGCGATCGAGCAGGAGTCTCGGATTCGATTCCCGGCTCCGTCGCCGTTTTCACCCGACCGAAAGTTATCACTTATTTTCTCCGAGTGTGGAAAGGGTACGCGGAAGAATTATATGCACAGTACTCCGTTGTAGAATTAAAACCAGAAAGGGAATGCGCCTTTTAAGGACGATGGAGTGTAGTGGATATGATGAAAATAATATCTTTTTTTTAAAATTTAAATTGGAAATTAAATTGAATTTATTTAAATTATTATTCTCTATAGTTTAATATTGTTATTATTCTTGTATCTATTATTTATTTTCCCAATTTTTAAGTACATGTCTGGTAATTAGTAATTTTATTTTGTGTATAAATTGTACTGAGAGTCTGAGAATGACCGATATTCGTTTGAAAGAGCTTTCGCCAGAGAACATAATATAAAGAGATGCCGATTCAAAGTTTTAATTCTTACGTATCCGTGAATGCTTTATCAGAAGTTTCAAACCAAATTTTAGAATTTTCGTTGTCGACTCGATTGGGGAATACGGCTGCAGTTCGTTTCATTAGCACGTGGGAATTGTATTTGGGAGTAGAGAGAGAGTCAAGTCTCCCGTCGATAAACACGTGCAGCCGTCGCTTTCTCCCGCGCGCGCGTTCCCAACGTCGTACGCTCCCCCACTAGACCCCTTCACATTCCCACATTTGCAGAAATAATTACTTAGATAACACCAGCGAATCGGACGCTTATTTTACTTTCCTCTTTCTGTCAGCCGAGGTTCACTGATAAGCTGCTTCCGATTTAAGATATCGTTGTGAATTTAATAATAAAATAAATGTCAAAAAAGCAGTTACAAACTGCGTATGACCATGTAGAGGACAATAAACTAATTTACTCTCCGGAAGAAAACCAGGGACCATCCCATCAATTCCGATCAAAGACCCTAAGACAGAGGCGGCTTTAGCATTTCAGCACACTCTTGTGATAAGAATACACATAGTTCGGTACGAGTTATAATATTAACAGAACACTAACAAATGTATATTTGATAGTATATAAAGTAGTTACTTAAAAATATATATTATCAAATCTTTAAATTATTCCCAAAATTTTGTTAGGTATTTTAAACATATAAAAGATGTCATAATTCATGATTGATAACAACAATAGTATTATTGAGACTGACGCCCCTAGGTCAGAGCCTAGAGACGTACATGAAATTCGGCTCTACGCGAAGGAAAAATGGAGAAAAAATCGGACCAGAATGGGGTAGAGTTCATCTAGTAGAAGCACAGTAAATAAAAGGGAATAATTTCTGTTTAAATTTCTTATCTTCCTTTGTAAGTAAATACATTATAATCTTGCAGTCATCCTCGCAGTCATATCCTCCGTAGCTTTAGAAAGTTTCCAAGATGACCCTAAGATTGTATGGGATGAAAGCACAAGGTCGGGATCAAACTCTGGCTGAGATTTACTGATGTTACCACGTCGAGGCCAATCCATTCACCGGATTATCCGGATTTCTTACACTGAAATGTTTAAGTGAAAAATTGATGACAGTTATAAAAATGGGTTTGGGAATTTTAATTCGGGTGTTTGTTTCGAAAGTAGTACTCTAACATTTTCCAGAACATATTTATTTTCTAGTTGCTCCATTTCTTTCGCATTTTATGCTTTGTAGAATTAGACATAAGTAATGAGTTATTAGAAAACGTTGTGTATTTGAGAAATGAAAATAGGTAATTTGAAATGTTCAGTGAAAATTTAAAAAAAATATATTTCTGGAACTTTCTTCTCGATATTACGCTTTGGAGACATCATTCGAAAAATCTTACTTGTATCTTCTAATTTTTCTGAATCTGAAAATGTATTATAGTACATTCATTATTTCCACCCACTTGATTACGACGAGGCATTGTCTATTTTAATAAAATCATTCCCAATGAATTTCTTTTTTATTTTCACATACTCTGCAAACTAGTAAAATTTATTCAGTTCCTAATAAAAACATCCATATTGTACTTACTTTTATTCTGTTAATTAATACAGAATCATACCGACTTACCAAAACACTGTAATGTTACTTAATATGTTCTTATGTTACTTAATATGTTAAATGTAAATACGACCCTCCCAATTTTCATCTTGTATTTATAATGTAAATGTTTTAAAATGGTTAGACGGAAGAGCAGACCTTAAGGTCTGAGTCTCGCCAAAATAAAGGCACTTTTATTATTATATATGTTTACGTTCACAGCAGTGTGGCATGTAGTATATTAGGAGCCCTATTATATCCAGATTTGTCTTTACTACAATTTCCCTAGGTTACCATCACGCAAAAGACGACCCCATTGTTTGAGAGTAGCTCATTGGCACCCACGTGCTCGCTTAAATAATCTATTTAATTAAATACCTTTCTGCGTAGTTTGGTCTTATTTTTTTAAATTGGTTAAGTTTGACGGGAGAAAATAGGAAGTTAACAAAGTGTCACCACAGAGAAACAAGATGAAAAGATATGTGTTGTTTCTGAAAGAAATGATTGGTAAAAAACAATTACAGCGTACAGTTTCTGACGTCACTAACATTAGGATGATAAACGATGCGACACACAGAGGTCAACCTCTCTCTCAGGCGTGAAACTCAGAATCAGTAATTGACAAAGCCGCATCCTTTTTCTATCCAGACGCTTATAAACGAGGAGAAAGCAGAATTGCAAGAAAAGGGAAGAAGGAAATATTAATAAATCAATACTGGTATTAGAGAAAATAAATCTGGACTGATCTTCACTTTCTCATGTTTTCATTTTAGTAATAAGTTTTAAAGTTCATGAACAATAGAAAGCAAAACACATAAAATGCAGTCATAAATTGGACGAAACAGTTATGGCGTCCAGCCTTCCTCAGTCGCGTAGAAAATAATCCGAGTCTAAAGTTAATGAAATATATATTTTTCTGGATTCCTTCATTCATATTTTTCTTCTATTTCAGAAATATTAAATACGGATAAATAATTTAAGCATCTCTTTCAAGGTGTTCGTAAAATAGCTCGACAATGGACTGAACTTTATAAAATAACAATATGAACCCAACGCCATTCCTCCAACATTCATAAATCTCTTAAATTGCTGTCAAACACACCGCCAGGCCGTGGATTATTAATGTTGCACTGAGACAGGGCGAGAGGGGACCGCGGCGAACGGGATGGCGTAGTGGGAGCGCACCAGCGCGTAAACCCGGGTAACCGGGTTCGATCCACAACTCCGTCTCCAATTTTCATTCAATACAACATAATTATACAGTTTCACAAATTCAAATTTTGCAATTAACTTCCAGCTTGATTTTATAATACATTAAGTATTCTCTGAATTTAACTATTTATAACTCTGATTCCATGTATATATTATTTTACCCGCAAAGATTCAATTCAATTTTCACATCGTATAAAATTACTTCAATTCTTTATACTGTACCAGCGCTGTCCAACTGGAGGTCTGCGGGTCGCACACCTCCCGTGAAACGTATTTTTATGGTCCGCGACATGTTTTACATCAAAATTTTCATCGAAATTCATTACTTGGTGTTATAAATCAATGTTGTCAAAATTACTATTTGACGTGGTATGTCCCTTGACAGACAATAGAAACTTGTGTTCGAAATCACACCGTGGTACATAACAATACGAAAACATAAAACATATTTTTTATAATACTTTACATTAAAAATATTTTTCAAAAATAAAGAAATGTACCATCTAATTTTTGTGAATGAAAGTAATATAAATTTGTTGATGAGAATTAAAATATTATCGATTATAACAAATAAATCAATAATAATAAATATATAAATATGACCCATTAGATTTCTTCGTAGGGTAACATTTTACCAAATCCATCCCGTAGTGACCCGATCGATTGAAAGTATACAGAAAATGGCCTTCGGGCTAAGAGACGTTTGACTGTGCCACACGTATTTCTTCTTAGAAAGCTTGAGAACAGCATGATACATGCAACCCGCATTACACACACGTATCATAAAATCTGCATGTTGCCTATTTTTTCCCAAGGGTTATGAACTTTCCGAATAAAATAGAATAAATTAAAATTAACGGAGTTATTGATGCAGTTAGGAGTCCTATACAAGGAACAAGTGAAAGCCATAGGCCATTCTGACAAAAACAAACTTAAAGTGAACTTCATGCTTTTCCCTTCATCACATGCTCAATTTATAGTGGTACCCATGAATTATTCAAGTGATACCAGCACAATTCCCATTGGCAATCATTGGGATGCACCAATCACACAGTCACGCTATTCACTATGTTATTTGCATTCTCTTTCCAGCAATTTCGAACAATTTTTTTTATTTGATTTTGTAGCCAAATTTCATTTATGACCTGCTTCTCACTTCGCTCGATGACATCTTAGCGCTCACGTAGCTCCTTCAATCCCATCACATCTTCTTTAGACACTAAGATTGTCCGTCACTAACCTCATAAAATATTAGCTGATTAGAAGATCGTAGAGGGAATCCCGAAATAAAAGTTTCCCTACGAGATTAAACTTTACTTCGTTAAAGTTGATATTATGTTTTTTCTTGCCCGGTTAGCCATGTTGAATTTTCGCTATCTACTTTTACACGAAAAACACACATAAACAGTATATATGTGAAAGTTTTAAAGAAAATTTACGAAGAAAAGCATTGGGAAGATTCTTGGTAACAAAGTTTTATCAGATTTTCGACATACAAATGCCATGTGAATTTACAACACAAAACGAGAATCTTATTTCAGTTCGTCTAAATGTAGTAACCATTGATTGAGTATTGTT
This sequence comes from Laupala kohalensis, assembly GCA_002313205.1. Lineage (NCBI taxonomy): Eukaryota > Metazoa > Arthropoda > Insecta > Orthoptera > Trigonidiidae > Laupala > Laupala kohalensis. The sequence continues at coordinate 67,515 of NNCF01127032.1, forward strand.
TGAAAGACAGACCAGGAAAAAATGATCACATGAAACATGGATGGAGCATATGTTATACATTTTGACTGTTTCTCTTTTTATAAAAATCAGTTTTCTTTTCATTCACCGAGAGTCACTCGCAACTCACAATGTTTTCGAGAGCGAATCATTGAGGAAGGAAATTTTAATAACTTTCGTAACTTCCTCAATTCCTTACGACATCGCCGCAATAAAAGATATTAAGAGCGAGGAAAATGTCTTCGCGTGTAACTTCCTTTCCTGAACTTCGTCTCGAATAAACGACATCCAATCAGGTCTCTTCCTGACACTCGGGGAAAGCCAATGTTATCAATGATCCTCAAAGCGCAATCGGTCGCTCGGTTTAACTCTCACGATTAGAGAGCATTCTTTTGTTTCGTAATAGTTCGTTGTTGTTCCCACAGAGCGCAGCGTTGTTTCCGGTTTTAAGAGGAAGCTGTCAAACAGTTTGTGGGATTCCCGTTAGATTCTGTTTGACTGATTGTAATACGAAGAGTGCCATGTTCCATCACGAATGTGTATTCTCACGGAAAGAGATCGAGTAGTAATGAAATAAATACTTTCCTAATTTAATTAAATAACAAGTATCACTGTTGATATATTATCCAAACCAAATTTTCTCACGAACATACCTGTCAAGTTTATTCATATTTTCGACGTTTTGGCTCCTCAAAGAGAAAGCAACCTTAATAAACGATTAATTTAGGAAATATTATTCATTAAAAAACAACCCCATGAATGAGTAATTGGATGTCGCTAACTTATTTGCATGGAAAGATATTTACAATTGCCAAAACACCGACAACAAATTCAATGTATTTATCTCAATATTCCTAAAACATTACAACTCTAGTTTTCCCATAAAACGCAAGTTAATTAACANCAAATGTTATGACAGGGCAATTAAGATCATATAGAAGTTTATTGTTTGGGGTGATTGCCTGAATTTGTGGTCAGTCCTGGTCCTACGCTGGTTCGCAAATGGTCATTCTGAGAGCTATTATCCTCTAGTGCCTTATTGTGTTTGTACTGTATAGATTTAGGGCACTCACATTGACGTAATGTGTGTTCCGGCAAATCTTTTAATGAAGTGGTATACCTCTTGGATTTAATTGTAAGTTCATGTACCCTCTTTTTCGAAAATGTTATTATACCATTGAATCTTTGTATTACATATTTTGTATCTTTGTATATTTTTGTGTTGTAGTCTTGAGGTCTACCCATTTGAGGGTTCGAAAAGACAAAAATATTAATAAAATTGACTGGTATCTTCGTAGGAAATTTGGTATAATTTATTTAAGAACTAGGGCGACCAAGCACTCCAGGTTCGAGAGCCACTTTTTTAATATTTCTTTTTTTATATTTTATAGGTTGAAGGAATCACTTTAGTATATTACCATGGACTGTGGTACTGACCTACTAGCGAGAATATTTAATAAAAGATTATGGAAATGGCATTACTTGTTTCACTGTAATACTTTGTGAATGGGAAATATAGCGTGGTAATCTACGAGGGGCGGTAGGACGTAGGAGGTGAGTGGAAGGGTTATTGTTAGTAGGAGGGCCGGTTAGCTGGGTTGTTAGTAGGATTAGTTAGTAAGAGTAAGTGATATTACGAGTAGTAGAAGGAGGGGTGGATTTTCAACTGTCACAGCTATATATGAAAAGGGACATTGAAGAGAGAAAACGTACAACGCTTTCTGGTCTCGCCGGGAATTGGACCCGAAGTATCTATGTGACGAGCAAGCATGTCAGTCCCCGAGCTACTGGAGAGGTCAAATCTTACATAAACTTTGTTTCTAAATTACAAAAAGAAACTTTGCATCGCTTTGTTTAAAGGGTTACAGCAAAAATACACTAATTTCTAGCATCACAGCATAGGATTATTAAATATATATAACAATGGTGTGATAACGTACATACTGAATTTAAAAATGGACAAATAAACATTATACTTACTATTAACTTAAATATATAAATCTATTTAACGAGATCATTTATCACACGAATAAAGAAACAAAAATCAAAACATTCCATAACATTATAGAAACAATGGTTCTGTAAGAAAAGATTAATCATGGCAGACGTTGCTCCATATAGTGGTATCTCTTATTTCTTTTGAAGAAGAATCGCACTGGAGGTTTCGTGATTGCTACGGTCCATTTTGGCAAAGAATGGTTGAAATGGTGGAACGGTGAATATTGCTTCTTTTCCATATAGATGCAAACTCAAGGAAGATTTAGATTTAAAAAAATAGTTTAGATGCGTATCGGGGGTGATATTGAGCTCTGTAATAACAAGGTTTTACAGTGGAACAAATTCAACAAGTCAGTATCCTGTATGAAATTTAGAGCTATTCTTTGTTTTTTCACTCCGTAATGTTTCCCACAGCTCAGATTTATAAATAAAATCGTCGAATATAATAAATTCCACTGGTAATAAAAAAAAAGGAACAAAGAAAGTATGTGTCACATATGACAGCATTGTTGTGTGAGGGGTATATTTTATCCATTCTCTTTCGTGTTTTGAAATTTCAATGATCTGTACGATGTGTCCCCAAAATGCGATACGTCAACGCAAAGGGAGATAATAATTTGTAAAATATGCGGAGCAAGAAAATGGGTAGAACTGTATAATGCCACATTTTCACGACGCCAATAAGCAAACCAATAGTTGGCTTCCAATGAACGGGAAAACTATAATTGATTTCTTCAATTAACCTTTATCTTCATGTAATACTGCTTGAAGTGAGGGATGGGGGAATGTGATATTGGACGCCAATGATTCGCTTTAGTCTACTCCTCAGGATCACTCATTGGCACGCCAATAGTAAAGGTTATTGACGTCTAAAATCAAATCAGTGGTGTCCAACAACTATTCTACCCACTTTCTCAAAAATCCTAGAAAAATTATTCTATAAGCGTCTTCTAGATTTTTTATCAAAAAATTACATTCTCTCTGACGATCAACACGGTTTTAGGAAATCCATTTTCACTACAAGCGCCACATTCTTAAACGATGTTACCACATCTCTTGACCGTGGAGAAAATCCTCAGGGTGTTTTGGTGACTTATCCAAAGCATTCGATGTCATCGATCACGAAATACTCCTTTCCAAATTGCATTCTTTAGGCATTTGTGGACTTCCACATCAATGACAAACTTCTGATTTAAAAGATAGATATCAACAGGTCAAAATATTTTATACTAAAAATAAAATACTCTTTTTATGGTATGTAAACGACATGTCGTCATCCACATCAGATTGAAAAATGGTTCTTTTTGCTGATGACACTAATTTACTATGTAAACATGCCAACGCTAAAAAAATTTTGTTTAACCTTTCGACTTGCTTCCATGCAAATCGTCTCATTGTAAACACTCACAAAACAGTGTCTATGTCATTTCACAATAGTAATACAAAATCTTTACCCCAGGTTTCTCTTTCTTTAAACGGAACACAATTAAAAACTGTTACGAATACAAAATTTTTAGGTCTCCATATTCAAGACAACCTCAAATGGAATTGTCACGTTAACAATCTTAATTCCCAATTAAGCAAATTGTGTTACACATTCCGAATCTTAGTTAACGCAGTTAGTACACGTATTTCCCGTTGCGTATATTTTCCAAACGTTTACTCCCATTTACGTTACGGCATTACCTTCTGGGGTAATTCCAGTCAGAGTATTCAAACTTTCAGAATTCAGAAGAGGATAGTTCGGATAATTTGTAAATCTCACCCCCGAAACTCTTGTAAACCTTTATTCAAGGAATTAAATATCTTAACACTTCCCTGCATTTATATTTATGAAACAGTCGTGTTTGTTAAGACCGAATTACTGAAGTGCCACCCTTTCTTTATACGAAACAGTCTCGTTCACGAACACTATACACGCAATAGTAGTAATATTCATCGCCCTAGAGTGTCAACCACTCTTTGCCAAAAAGGACCTTATCATTCGGGAATCGTTCTATATAATTCCCTGCCCAAGAATATAAAAGATATTATGAAATTGAATATCTTCAAATCCGCGGTTAAAAACTACATCCTCCACCAGTGCTGTAAAAGAATTTATTGATTTTAATAAAAGTTTAATTCGTCTTGTACTTTATCACGCCATTGCTGTAGAACTTTTTTAAATAACTTATAAGTATTTCAAAAACTATTTTCTTGCATGATTGTTGTATATTATGGCTCATATTAATTTAGTTTTATGTGTACTCAACTTTAGCACGGTTGTGTACATAAATTCTGTAGCCCCATCCTGGCCCGGGTTTTTCTACGTTTTTCCTTCGGGTAGAGGCGGATTTCTTATACAGGTTCTCTAGGCTTTGTCTAGGGGTGTGTTTATTGTAACAATAAATCGTTTATTTAGTGTTTTTTTTTCAACTCTTATGATTTTTAAACACTATACTCAGAATAATCTACAGTTCGATAATAACGTGTACATCTAATTTTTTGAGTAAAATTACAAACATATTGACATTCTATTAGTTTTATAATTCGCAGCTAACTTTTTATCTTATCTAGGAACTTACGCAAAAAAAAATTTAATCCGCCTCTGCCTTAGGGCCCTTGATCAGAATTGACAGGACCTGTCTCNTAGTTTATTGTCCTCCACGTGGTCAAACGCAGTCTGTACTGTTTTTGACAATAAATTTATTAAATTTATTATTGTCTTCCAGTCATTGGCGGTCAACTATTGACTAACTTATTGACATCTGAAAAACGCGGCATTACTGTGAGTGCAGTCACGACGTTGGACAAACAGACGAAACGAATGAAAAGGAGTGCCCTTCAGCGAATAAATGTGGCAAGGATTTTCTCCAAGAACAGCTATCGTAGCTGTCACTCACTTATGACATGCATTAGTTACAAGCGATCAACAAACCACGAATGAAAGAGAAATGAACACAAGTAGAGCGTGAAAATTGAAAGAAGCTCTAAAGATAGACTCACTCTTTCCTTTAAACTCCATTAAAGAAAGCGGGATCGCTTTGAAAAACTGATACAAAATTCAACATGGCTGCCCGGGGAAGTACAACCAATACTGCCAACCTCTTTGAAATTAACCCCTGAACTATCGTGATCCGGAAACAGTTTTGTGGCAAGCGAGATTCTTGTTCGAGTTAAAATTTCAGCATAATACTGTTGGCAACACTCGAGGTCTGTTGTACGAGGAAGCCTGCAACGGAGAATAATTTTTTTCTGTGCTTATGTTGTTAATACTGTGGACCTTAATATAATTCGCTAAGTTACGTGTCTTCTATTGTTCCCTCATAAATTGTTCATTAAATTTTTCCCAGTTTTTCTCTCTTACTTGACTGTATTCACGTCGGACAATCACTCGTAAAAAGCATTGATTTGTCACAGTTTTATGTTGATATAGTATTTCTGTCAATTCTACGATTTATTTTGGATGTGTTTGGAGAATGATTGGTTGTTGTGATTTTAATCTCTCATTATAATTTGGGTATTCGTCATTTTTTGTAATCGTGTTTTGTTCATATCAAAGATTCCTAGACGGAAATAAATCATCCTGATAGAGAATAGTAATATGATACACTTCAACTATCGCTATTTTTTTGTTTTTCGTTAAGTGCGTGAGAATTATTCGCAGAATTCAGCTACTTTAATATAATTGTTTGTTTAAAGACATATTAGAGAAATATAACTGTTTTAATAATTAGATTAGCAGTGTGAATCAATCACGAGCACCATCCAGTTGTGGTGACCATATTAATGTTGCGAACCCACAATAATATTATAACTGTAATCGAGCTTCGTCAGAATGAAAATTATATCGTACTATTAATCAACCAAAATGTAAATTAAGCATGTATTTTGGAAACGACTTATCGATTTAAATAAAATTCTCGGATTATAGGATTAGAAAATGGAAAAAGTGAAGCATTTCTTTTGTCTGGAAATAATTTTTTTTCCCGAGGTGGAAGGCTACAGACGCAGAATAGCACTGTGACAGTTCAGTTGATCACAATAATGACTAATTCACTCATTTTATTGTTTTCTTCGTCAATTCAGAGAGATTTGTTTCTTTAAATGGTTTTCTTGCATTTGGCCAGGAAATAAGAACACACATATTTATATTATGCCGACTAACATCAGTCCACACAGCTCACTCTCCTGACCTTTGGTATACATGGTTAACTTACTCATCACAAAATAATTTTGTGATGAGTAAATTAACCATGTATACCAAAGGCTTACGGGTAAGGAGAGTGAGCTGCGTGGAGTGATGTTGGTCGGCATAATATAAATATATGTGTTCTTATTTCCTGGCCAAATGCAAGGAAACCATTAATTTAATTACCACTATGGCCGATAACTGTCATACTTGAGATTTGTTTCAAATAACGAAATAAATTTGTGTATTATAACATTTTTTGTTATTTTAATTCGAGAAGCGGCATAGTATTGCAATAAATATCATTAATATTTTATAGGAATAAAATTTCATTTTCAATTTATACATTTAGGATTCGTTGGATTTACTAACCATCTGACCCCATTAAATTGAAAATTCAACGCATTTTCAAGTACCCGGATTCGTTGGATGATAATACTTTTTCAGTGATCAGGAGTTATATTTATATCAGTTTAATGTACGACAAAAATTTAAACCAGTGAATTATTTAAAAAAAATATCTTTTAATCAGTATTGTCGAGGAAAAAATATAGTAAAATATTACAAAATGCCATAAACCCTAAAATCATTTCAGGAAACTGATAAAATAACATTCATATAATAGATACAAAAGTTCTTAAATATTTGCATATTCACGTGGGACAGGTTTTTCGGGCATCCATTAAGTGAAAGTCATTTCCTGTATAAAAGAAACAAAATAGAAGTATTTTGGAATTATCCCTTCCATGTATAGCATAAGATTGCTTACACAATCATCGTATAACATGATAGTGTAACGTAGATCTTTGTACGTCATCCTGTTATGAAATCTACTCATTGTAGTGTTTCCCAACCTGTTCAGCACTACCATTCCAGTGAAGCTAGCTGTTCAAGGATGGTACTCCCAAGTTTTGTTCAATGTAAAATATGTAATAAGGTTTACATTTGTTTTACATTTAATCACACCTAAATAACCTTAACAAAATATTTATAATAGTAACAATAATAATAATAATAGATTTATTGTCTAAAAGGCAGTTACAAACTGCGTATAACAAAGTGGAGGACAATAAACAAATTTACTCTCCAGAAGCAAGCACGGGACCATTTCATCAGTTCCGATCAAGGGCCCTAAGGCAGAGCACACTTTAAGAAAAGAATTAAAATAGTTCGTTACGGGTTATAATATTAACACAATATCAACAAATTTGTATTTGATGAAACGCAAGAAAAATATTTCACAAGTACGTATTATTATAAACTATAGATTATTCGGAAAATATTGTCTATAAATCGTAACTATTAAAATGATTCTAAATTCCGCATTTATTATTTCCATAGACACTAGGCAATATCCTAGAGAGTCTGTACGAAAAAATTCGCCTGTCCGAATGAAAACCGGAGAAAAACCCGGACCAGGATGGTGCAACAGAATTAAAGTGTTCAACCGTGTGAGAGTACAGGTAAAACTAAACTTATATGACTAATAAGATTCAATACAAGTAAGCAGGAAAAAAGATTAAGAAATTGTTATAAGTTATTTTGAAAAAGCTTCCGCAATGTCGTGATAAAGTACAAGACGAAATTAAAATTTATTAAAACGAATAACTACTGTTCAGTTTTTTTCTGCGGACCACCGATTGGCGCACTAGACACTCTTGATTCATAATTGGAGGAACATTCTGTCCAGATATAATCGAGATTGACATATCTAAGGTAACAACTGTGGCTAGAAGCCGCAGAGGAAAACGATTTTACAATGTCGTACAGTGACCCCGCCGGGAATCGAACCCTGTTTCTCCTGTTTATGTAACATGCCAGGAGTTACCAAGCTTCACTCGATACTAAATTCCGCTACTTAATAAGTACGTGTGATTTTAATAAATTCGATTTCTTTTGGGAGAAACAAAACTGCTCTTTTGACAATTAATTATTTATAGTGATTTCTTTACCATGAAGCACAGCGGTAGCGGTTCGGCTTTTTTGAAAGTAAAAAATCTAGCGGTTTTATCACAGAGAGATATTTATAATTTTATAAACAGCAAACTTCAGATAGAAATATTTTTAATCGTTTTCAGTTATGAATTCTCAAAAGTCCAGATTTATTAAAGAACGCAAAATACTTAAAAATCAAAATGAATGTCTCTCCCTTGTGTTTAATTTGTAAAAAACGAGCTAGATTTCTGTAAAAATTTTATCTCAATTCATAAAATATTAGGAAACCAGACAAAGCAGTATTTATTCCATGTCTTCTGGTTCCAAGGTAGTAAATCAAGGGTCATTCCTCCCTAACTTTCTCATGATCGGTGACGAAAGCTTAAGATATTCAATTATTTCCACTGAATATCGAATGGATGATGGATGGCATTTGTCTGAAAAGTGAGGTTAAGGTGTTATCGTTTCTGAAAGGTGAATATAATAACGATAACGTATTTTCTGAAGTCTTGGTTTTCCAAACGCAGGTAAAAAAAACTTCAGTAACTTAAAGGATGAGTTCATATTTAAATCAGCCTAAGATGAAATGTTATTAAACCTATACTATTAAGCAAGCAAGCATACGTATATTTCTTTTTTCTTGATGAGGGCTCAAACGATTTTATAAAGTGAGAATAAAGAAGTTTTGGAGAGAAATATCGAACTAATATTCTCAGACTTTTATGCAGTTTTCACTATAGGAAAAATATAGGTGTTACAGATTTTGAAGAATATATTATTATTATTATTATTATTTGTTAGTTTGATTCTGATCACGGATATCATGACCGCCTTGTCTACAAATATTGTCATTATAACTATGACCTATCTATTCACACTTTCCTCAAACTGTATTTAATGTTTTCAAAAGTTGTCCCTTATCCCTTGTAAACAATCATTTAATCTCGTAACTTGCGTCTCTCTTCAATCAAAGGGTGTCACAAAGTGAAACGGGTGCACCGATTTCCGGAGACATGGCAGATTCCTCACACCAAATTTCATTCCGACACATTTTTAAAAATCGATATAATGATATGATGAAGTTATTGCGTCGCTAATTTTGACGCGCAGTGTAAACGTAACCTGCTGAGCTCACCCTGCGTTGACCGAAGATTAGTATTGATGTTTTCCTATCCGTTTCACATTATTACGAATAACATTTTGGAATATACGAGACATTTTTTTAAAGATTCTTGTAGTATTTGTAATTGGAAAATTGAGCGTGGAATTGAATCTTATAGGAGGTGGAAGGTGGGTACTACAGCTATTGTTAGAAGGTGGATCGATTAGCTGGGTTTACCAACAACATAGCCCACGTGAAAGGGTTAGAAGGAGTAGTTAGAGTTAATTATACTAGAAGTAGCAGGAGGTGGATAGAGGGAGGGTTTTCTTTTCAGTAGTCACAGCTATATGACCTGGGACATTAAGGTGAAAAATCACAAATTTTTTGTGGTCCCGATGGGAATTGAATCTGTGGTGAGTGATCACGTTAACCCCTTAGCTACCGGAGGGCGTATACATATATGAGGCGCTAAGGTGTCAAATACTCACGCTGATGATTTACGAGTAGTAATTGAGGGGATAAAAAAGAATAATTTTGTGTTAATCAATGAATTATGTAATGTAATCAATGAACAATGTGAAATGAAGGAACATTGTAAGAAGCATCAAAGCACAAAGGATAAACTGACTAGGACACAGAGAGAAGGTAAAGGAAAAGAGTTACACAGAAGAAGACTCTTTGGAAGGTGAATGCAACGAATGAAAAAGGAAGACCTGAAATCAAACGGGAATCTGATGTCTTGGACGATTTGATAAGAATGAAGGAAATGGAGGAAGATAGTCATGGAAAGGAAGAAATAGTAGGATGTTCTAGAGTAGACCAAGGCTCACTATGTGCTGCAATACCTTTGAAAAAAGAAGAAGAATTGTATGGATAGCAGGAGACAACTAGAAGAGGAATGTCACAAAATAGTAGGGAATTTGGAAACTACAGCAAATTATCTGGAGTGTGCCCCACTCAACTTTTCAATTACAATTCATACACTCATGGCATTAACACCCTACATAACACTAAAAAATTAAGAAAAGTAAAAAGCGCTTCAAAAAAGAATAATTGGACCAATAATCGGACTATAAGGGGAAAAATATGGTTCACAACTATCGCTCCCAAGGTGTTAAAATCGACGACAAGCTTTTATTTCTGGAACACATTTCTATAAAAATCAAGTGCAAACTGCGTATGACCACGTGGGGGGCAATAAACTAAGTTGCTCTCCGGAAACAAGGTACCTTCCCATCAATTACGATCAAGGGCATAAGGGCAGAGGCGGATTTAATATTTTGTAAAAGAAATTATTTGATAAATACGTGATTTTATCCCTTTATTATTCCAAAATAAACTGTAGATATTTGCATAGTCAAAATTTAAGATTAATAAAACAAAGGTATTAAGCCTGGGCCAGGATGGAGGGTGATCCTTAGAAAAGCAATAGTTGTGAAATTTTCATCCAAGTTGGTACATTTTGTTAAGATTTGCCTTCGCGAGAGTTCCATGTGTGTAAGCAGCGGCGGATCTATGGATTGTGGGGGGGGGCGGCGGCTAGGGGAGCTATAGCCCCACCACCGTTGAACCAGAACTCTTAAGATAAAATTGATGTTCATGAATAGCATACCTATAAAAGTGTTACCACATTAATAATTATTAGCTATAATTGTTATTGAGATTAATAATATAATTGGTATTGTTATTAATAATACCCGATTAATAATACCAGATTAATGAAATTATAATACCGGATTGATAAAATTAATAAAACCAAATTAATAACTTCAATAAATAATTGCTATTATAATTCATAACACCATATTGTTAATGATTTGTTTTATGCATTTTATTTAAAGGTAATATTTATAAAATATGCGTTGTAAATTCATAATTTTTAAACAAAAATGCTCCCCGGCTAGCACCCCACCTTGATCACGGTCTAGATCCGCAACTGAAATGCAGCAATACCTTTTATTTCTTCTGGAATTAAAGGAATTATACTGAAAGATACTAAAGGTTCGCCTTAATGATTGGTACAAATACTGTACATAATAATAATTTATTAATGTGAAATATATTTGATATTTTTGGGGAGGGAATTATATAATTTTGAAATTTTCATCCAAGTTGGCAGAATGGTATTTCTTCCACGTTTCTAAAGATAAGCCTTTTCGAGTGCTCCGTGAGTGAGTGCGTGATGAGTCGGGAAGCGGTGTACATCTCGAATGTCCTGAGGTGACCGCGTGAACCTGCTGTGTGACGTTGCGCAGCCTGACACACATTTCGCCAATGCTGTGTGTGAGTGTGTGAGGTTCGCGCATGCGCCCCGACACTTTCTCTTGTCACAGCGCTAGTGACTCTTACGCGATTCCTTTAGACTTCTTTCAGATCCTTTTTTTTATGTGAATACGTCTCTAAGATAAGTGTCCGAACCGTGACCATACGAAACTTAAGACTTCCACGAATCTCGTTTTGTCGTGGTAACATTACAATCGGATTTCATTCAATTACGGGAGAATAACGATGCAAGATATTTCTGACACAAATTATCGGCTTCAATTCTTAATTGTTTTCAGGAGTAAGCCATGTAAATTTCAGGATCAGTCCCGAACCGGAACTGACATTATTTACGTTTACGATCAGAATTTAAGCTATTATGTCCGTATTGACTCAAGTCCAGTAGACAACTATTTTCGAAACTTGAAAATATTCACCAAAGTAGTTCTTATTATTTATTAATTCATTCTACTGATTTTTTTAAATATTGGATGAGAAAAATTATTTTGTGATTTTGAAGCTTGATAATTATGTCAGATTGTCGTTTGAATATTTATTTCACAAGAGACGCATTGTCTTCAGTCACGTGAAGCAAGCAAGGGACCATCCCATCAATTCCGATCAAGAGTCCTAAGGCAGAGGCGAATTCAAAAATTGTAGTAAAAATTCCTAGATAAGATAAAAAGTTAGCTACGAGTTATAATACTAATAGAATGTCAATATGTTTGTAATTTAACAAAAATAATTTATTTTACATGTACAAGTTATTATCGAACTATAGATTATTCTGAGTATAGTGTTTAAAAATCATAAGAGTTGAAATAAAACACTAAATTCACGATTTATTGTTACAATAAACACGCCCTAGACAAAGCCTAGAGAACCTGTATAAGAAATCCGCCTCCACCCGAAGGAAAAACGGAGAAAAACCCGGGCCAGAATGGGGCTACAGAATTTATGTACACAACCGTGCCAAAGTTGAGTACACATAAAACTAAATTAATATGAGCCACAAGACAACACAATCATGCAAGAAAATAGTTTTTGAAATTTTTATAAGTTATTTAAAAAGAGCTACAGCAATGGCGTGATAAAGTACAATACGGATTTAACTTAGTAATCAGTAAATGCTTTTACAGTGTAGAAGCACTGGTGCAGGAGGTAGTTTTTAACCGCGGATTTGAAGAGATTCAATTTCATAATATCTTTCGTATTCTGTAAGTCTAGTCGCTCTGGCGCACAAAATACCTTAATCGAGTTATTTATTGCGACCATTTATGAAGACAAATTCTTATTAATAATCACGGCGTTTCAGTAGTTGATTACTGCCATCGTCAAAAGAATGTAGTGTACGAGTATAAACAAAAATGTTTAATTTTTCTTGGTAAAAAAAGAAAAAACAAATTAACTACATACATAAATAAAAGTTACTTAGAAAAAATAAATAATATGAAGAAACAAACCATCAAAGCAAAAAATAAAACAACTATAAATTTTGGATAAGTTTTCAGTGTCAGTTTGTGAATTCTATTAGTATTTAGTAAATTTTGTGTGTAACATTTCTGAAATTATACGTTAGAAGAAAGTTGGCTCCTGATCTAATATTAAAACAGTATCCAAATCTATTGATAAAATATAATCTTTATTGTAAAAAAAGCCGTTATAAAATTCGTATGACCACGTGGAGGACAATAAACTAATTTACTCTCCGGAAGCAAGCAAGGGACCATCCCATCAATTCCGATCAAGGGCCCTTAGGCAGAGATGGATTTAACATTTCAACATACTACTAACGATAAAAAAATAGTTCGACACCGTGTAATTGTATTAACAAATACCAACAAATATTTTATTTAATAAAACATAGAAAAGTCATTTTACAAGTACGTATTATTATCAAGGTATAAATCATTCGGAAAGTATTGATCGATCTAGATTTAAACTGTGAAATCAACAGAACTAATATACATTTTCGGTTCATTTGTCGATATGCGGACTTAATTACAAAAGTTAAATAAAATGTTACAAGTTTTTGAAAAAGATTTCGAGTAGCAGAAGATTCAAGTATACCGTGTTATTATACTTAAATAAGATAACGTTTTTGAATTATTTATCGACATATTGAATATGACAATAAAATTAATGAAAATATTTAATTTTATTTATTTCAAAATTGTTCTGTAATTTTGTAACTTGTTTATGTCCTTTTTTTCGACGAAAATGTTAAATCTAACTGCATTTATAAAAAGGGCTACACAATATGTTTCTCATTCAATATGAATAGTAGAAATCAAACATCTCACACTCTCAAGAATATTAACGGTTACACATTTCATTGAAATAACATCTCGACGTATTAAAATAAAAGTGTGTATTTGATACGGTGGATAAAACTAAGCATGGATTGATCCCCCACTAAGCTGATCTGAAGTTTTCAAATTATCCTCATAGACGTAATTACACTTCATACATAAAAATTTCTTCAAATTTTCCAACATATAATTTCACTCACTATGTGCTGAGATGAATATTAGTAATGAATGTTTGTTTCAATTTAGTTTTAATTTAGATTTAAATGATAAAATGTTAATATTTGGACAATTTGGACAAAATTATAATATCAGCACCAAGAGACCACAGAACAATACATATGACGTACGTGGGACCAACTTATATAGTTGGTCCAACGCCGTAGAAAAATATCCAGATGAGATATCGAAAAACGGTTTTTTTGCCATGATTCTGGAAGTGACTTTGTTCTCGGAAATTACAAATTGAATTATTTTATGTGAAACAAATTTCCCTTTTTCGATGGCAAATTTAACATTATTGTCCTATCCTAACCTTATTCTTCGCGAGTGCTGCTACATCCACCATCGCTTCCATCTTCACACTTACAACAGATTTTCTTAAAACGGAATCGCCGGGTCTAACAAACCTAACATCGCCGACTGTGACTGAACAATTGTTTATAATTATCATACCCTAACATAAACGGTGGCGGAGAGAAGAAAATAGTGCGGAACAATATTTCTTTATAACTATCGTAAATACGAAAAGCGAAGAATACGGCTTAAATTTTCGGAACTGCAATAATATTTGTAGTATTATGACATAAATTATTTTTTCGAACCCTTGTGGGACCATATTCTTAAGTTTGGCCCTGTGTAGATTTTCGGCGAATATATGTCTAACAGTCTTTATTTTCCTTTATTTATATATATTTCCACCTGGTGAGAGAAAGAATTCGCTAAACCCTTGAACCTAGTATTGCCTTTTGTTCCTCCTCGTCTCTTCCTTACTCTCGGTTTACTATCGTTGTTCGTTTTTGTGCAGATATCGGGAGCAGCGTGTTATGCAACGTGTCACTGAATTGTAGAACGATTATTGTACGTAATTTTTTATTCCAGCGAAGATGTTGCCCAAATATTAATCTCTTAAGAATTCGACAGTCACTGTCTGGCACTGCATGTAGGTTTTTGGAAGTCATTCAGTGAGATATATTGTGTGTCCGGTTTTAAATCATTTATTGTTAATTGTTGATCTTCTATACCTCAAAAATGAATAGTAAATTAATAATTTAATACAGAGAAAGTGTTGAAAAAATATTCGCTATAAATTTTTACATTTTGCTACACCAATAAAAAAAACAAGAATATCGAGCTGTACGCATATTTTCCGTGTTGAATGAAGGTAATTATAATCTAGACGCTCTTGCTGCGACATGTCACTGGGATAATGACGTTGACCCGATTAATGTAATGGATATTATGTCTATTAAAACCGATAGAAAGTCGTTTAAGTATTTTTATTGTACTCGGAGCTTTTATTCAAAGATTGCACAAAATTTCTTTTGTTTAAGTAATGTTTGCTGCCAAGGAATAAGTAATACACATTTTTTTAAAGTGATGTAACCAGTGCATGTAATACGCAGAAATTATAATTTCAATTTCAGCACTAATTCTTCACTCAAAAAAGTTTCAAAACTTGACGTGAAGTAAGTCGCAGGAACTCCGCTAGTAAATAAATAAAAGAACGCTTACGTCGCTCACGGAAACAGTAAAACACGGCCGACACCTTTCCCCGAAGTTTATTTGTCTCTCACTGCGTGCGCTGAACTGACGCGGAACTCCTACGCACATCCGTCTTCCCCCTCCCCCCTCTCTCAACATCAACACGTTCTCCTTCCCCCGAACCCATCGCTTTGTGGGTCGAGCCTCAAGGAACCTTCCAGAAACTGTCCTGTCCTCAAGGCATAACGTTCTGTCGTTACGAGAACACAGGAAATTCATGGTCAGTATCACCTCTCTCATTACGGAATGCATATTCCTGGCCCGGGTTTTTCTCCGGTTTTCCTTCGGGTAGAGGCGGATTTATCATACAGGTTCTCTAGGCTTTGTCTAGGGGCGGGTCTATTGTAACAATAAATCGTGAATTTAGTGTTATTTCAATTTTTAAGCACTATACTCAGAATAATCTATAGTTCGATAATAACTTACATGTAATTTTTTGCTTAAAATTACAAACATATTGACATTCTATTAGTATTATAACTCGCAGCTAACTTTTTATCTTATCTAGGAATTTTTGCTGAATTTTTTGAATCCGCCTCTGCCTTAGGGCCCTTGATCGGAATTGATGGGATGGTCCCTTGCTTGCTTCCGGAGAGTAAATTAGTTTTTTTTTCCCTCCACGTGGTCATACGCAGTTTGTACTGTTTTTTGACAATAAATTTATTATTATTATCATATAAAAGTTTTTGCATTGCGCAACTACGCTGTATTATATATGGAGATAAACTGTTTCAGAAGACCTAATAATATTTTCAAAATAAAATCCGGGTTCAGATTCAGAAGATGAAATTAAATAAATAGAACTTTTGGTCAAAGGAGAAGTGACAAACAGCGGTCGACTCCTTGGAGGACAAATAAACGTATTTATTATTCGGAAGCAAGCAAGAGACCATCCCATCAATTCCGATCAAGAGTCCTAAGGTAGAGACGGATTGAAAATTTTAGCACACTCCGTAGATAAGAATAAAAAGTTAGTACAAAAATATTTTTTTAACAAATACGTACCATTATCAAATCTTTCAATAATTTCAAAAATATAGCTAATAATTGTAACCATAGAATAACTCATAATTCCAGATTAATAATAACGAAACTTGCGCCCCTAACGATAGCCGAGGAAAAAGTGTTATACCAGTAATACAGTAACTGTGATTGCCAATACCGTACGTATCATTGACAATCTTTCCGATTAGGAACTCAAAGAAATAATTCAAGTTCTTATCGGTTAGTCTTTGTGTACTTATCTATTTTCTGTTAAAGAACCGGAAGATGACTGGCTACCTTCCTCCCTTGATGGCCGAAATGATTCACCCACTGGATAATCCTTATTACAAATTATTTTTTACCGCGAAAGACAAAAAAAACTAATTTAATTATGGATTCTGTGAAAAATTCTGAAAAAATGGTACCAAACAATACTTATTTTGAAGCATTTTATATGGACGTTGACAACCAGAGTTGAATAAACTCTGAACAAAATAAATGGTCAGTGATTACTTGAAAATTATTATTTGGTTTCCGCTTCCTCAAAAATCTGTAACGAATCCATAATTAAACTAGTTTTTTTTATCTTTTATTTTCACGGTAAAAAATAATTTGTACTAAGGATTATCCAGTAGGTGAATCATTTCGGCTATCAAGGGAGGAAGGTAGCCAGTCATCTTCCGGTTTTTTAACAGAAAATAGATAAGTACACAAAGACTAACCGATAAGAACTTGAATTATTTCTTTGAGTTCCTAATCGGAAAGATTGTCAATGATACGTACGGTATTGGCAATCACAGTTACTGTATTACTGGTATAACACTTTTTCCTCGGCTATCGTTAGGGGCGCAAGTTTCGTTATTATTAATCTGGAATTATGAGTTATTCTATGGTTACAATTATTAGCTATATTTTTGAAATTATTGAAAGATTTGATAATAGTACGTATTTGTTAAAAAAAAATTTTTGTACTAACTTTTTATTCTTATCTACGGAGTGTGCTAAAATTTTCAATCCGTCTCTACCTTAGGACTCTTGATCGGAATTGATGGGATGGTCTCTTGCTTGCTTCCGAATAATAAATACGTTTATTTGTCCTCCAAGGAGTCGACCGCTGTTTGTCACTTCTCCTTTGACCAAAAGTTCTATTTATTTAATTTCATCTTCTGAATCTGAACCCGGATTTTATTTTGAAAATATTATTAGGTCTTCTGAAACAGTTTATCTCCATATATAATACAGCGTAGTTGCGCAATGCAAAAACTTTTATATGATAATAATAATAAATTTATTGTCAAAAAACAGTACAAACTGCGTATGANTTTATACGCATTCCGTAATGAGAGAGGTGATACTGACCATGAATTTCCTGTGTTCTCGTAACGACAGAACGTTTCCAAGAGTAAAGATATTGCGCAAGTGATAGGTGATATGTTAGGGAGCATCTCTGAATCAAGACGACTCGGAACGAGAAAGTGGTAACAATGTGAGGGACAATGAAGGTAGTCCGCCCCCTTCCGCTATATTAGAGACTTCTGTAGTACATACAAGGGTGTAGAGGAGTGGAGGCGAGTGTGACTAATATTCCCGCACTACATTGGAGTTAATATATTATCCACGTGGCGTAACCTACCAAAATTAGAGCCAGGGAACCTTAACACTCTACATTCTGCGTATAAAATCGTAGGATTACTTCTACAATAGGGAAGTTTGGCTATACTCAACTCCGCCGACGAGAGATCCAGCACTGCTAAATTTTGTCAATACACCCTTACGGTATTTGTGTCCATCAGAGTGCCTACGTTTAAATACCCCCGAAAATGTTTCAAATGATGGTTTAAACCATTCCCTATCTAGTGGCGATGAATTTTTGTACCATTACGGCGCAACATTTTGAATAATTTAACTTCAAATTACTACGGACTTCTATGGAGAAACTTCTGCGTCTTATGTTTTTTTTTTAATATTCTGGCAAAAGTACCGGTTTAATATAGTGAAAAAAAGCTACTAAAACAGCAAACGCAAATAAGAAAAATAATGACGTTGAGATTTTCATAACTTACGAGGCATTTCCAGGAATAATTGAACAAAAACTGTGGAAAATACTGTTCTAACGGAAAAGGCAGCCTTGTCACGTGACTGAAGACAAAGCGATCCTTGTCAAAGAAGGAGTCAAACGACAGTCTAAATTAATTATCAAGTTTTAAAATCACAAAACTGTTGTCCATATCCCATAGTAAAAATCAGTAGTGTTAATTATTAATTACTGGTGAATATTTTCAAGTTTTGTTAATAGTTGACAACTTGACTTCAGTCAATGCGGATATAATACCTTAAATAAAAGTTTATTAATTTATTTCATGTCTTATGTTGAGGCTCAGGCCATTGGACCTGCTCTTGCACCTAACCGTGCAACGAGTGGGGGAACTGGGAAGATGAGATGTTGGGTTTCCGGGGAAGTTCCGAACACTTGTCTGCAGTAAGTGAGGATATTCCCAGCTAATAACCTCACCTCAAAATATTAATTCACGAACAGCGGATATCACATACAACACTGCAATTATTTCAGCATGAATATAGTACCCAATTGTTACCCATACATAGAAATCTCTTAGATTGCGGTGAACCTCACCGCCAGGTAACAGATTAATCATGTTACGTCGAATGAAAACGGGAGTCGTGACCGGGGATCGAACCCGGGACCTTGAGCTTTGCGCGCTAATGCGCCTACCGACTGCGCCATCCGTGCCCGTCTACCGGCCACCTCAGAGGTCTTTGGGTTTCACAAGTTGAATGAGAATAGTAGACGGGCACGGGTGGCGAACGGGATGGCGCAGTCGGTAGGCGCATGAGCGCGCAAACCTCAAGGTCCCGGGTTCGATCCCCGGTCTCGTCTCCCATTTTCATTCGACGTAACATGTTTAANTCATTCGACGTAACATGATTAATCTGTTACCCATACTTTTTATCGGTTTTAACGAGTAATTACAATAATAATAAGCAGCCAGTTGTGTATTACGGGAGTGTTACGTTTGTATCAATGTACATCGAATTAAATCTGCGACAAGTCGGTAAATTTTCATCCTGGTAACTCTGGTACAGGACTACATCTAGGGTGAAAATTTTTTAAATAAGAGAGTAAATATGTACATGTTTAGAAAAAAAATTATGACTTATTTTGCCGTCCAACTACACTTAGAAGTACGTTGTTGTTGTTGTTGTTGTTGTTGTTGTATAATTGAATATCACTAAACTTCTGGCAAAAAATTGACGATGATAAATGTCGGTGCTTTGGTTGTTGCAAAATGTCATAGCTTAGGTTTTATGTTCTTTGGAGACGATGACCCCTTGTAATCCTTCATCGTTCTCATTTCAGATAATAGTTCCTTTCAAAGCTCAATAAAGCCGGTGTTATTAGTCACTGAAGCGTTGAGTATCCGTGAAAATTTGAAGACCAGAGTAGCTCCATTGATGATTATCTTGCCTGTATCCACTCAGTGAATTTCTCTGTGAACTCACTATTCCATTTATTATAGCCATTACAACAATATCCGTCCGGCACACTTTAAAGACCAAACTTTACCACACTGGGAACTGTACTGAGGTAGGGGGGTTCCGCTCTACTGTGGAGTAAGATCCGTAGTAAATCCCCCCGAGGTCGCATAACCTGGATTTTCAAAAAAGTGATTGCTCGAGCTCAAAATTAGAAGTTCCGGTTACAGTTACGGAGAGCGCTACATTTCCAGATATAGGATTTAATAAATAAATAAACTGTATTGTCGAAAACGTTGTTACAAACTGCGCATGACCACGTCGGGGCGGGGGGGAATAAACAAAGTTACTCTCCGGAAAAGAAACAAGGGACCATCCCATCAATTCCGATTAAGGGTCCTAGGGTAGTGGCGGAGTTAATATTTATTAAAGTTATGAAACACATACGTACTGTTATCGATTAATTATTCCAAAATAAATCGTTGTTACGAAATGCAGTAAAAATTCGAGATTACTAATGACAATACCGTCTATGCGAAAATCCGCTTCTACCGGAAGGAAAACCGGAGAAATCTCAGGTCAGAATGGTTTTACAGAAATAATATTCCAAGGTTTGCGTACAGTTAAAAGTAAACTATTATAAATAAACGGGATACATGAAGAGAAAGTAATTTAATGTATTAAGAGAACTATAACAAAGGTGTGATGATGTGTAAGAGGAATTAACATCGTTTACTCTATCCGAAATGATATAAAAATAGTATTTATTGGGAACACGAAACTCATATTAACTTTTCATTAAATTCAATTTTAAAGCTAAGTTTCACGAAAAATTAACAACCTCAAACGCGCGCAGCTTTTGGAACTTGCTTCTCTCTTATTCTGTGAGTTTGAATTACGTTCGTTGCGGAAAGGATTTGAATGTTTGGGCTTAAAAAACTTCTGCTAGATGCAGAGGAAGCTTCGGACTACAGCGCCACAAAACTCAAATCCTACTTCCACGTATGGATAGATTTGAAGTACTGTTGAACTTGCTATAAAATAACTTGGTTATCACATTTTTTAAATATTTGTTTAAGCGTAAAGAGAGAAAAGAAAATATAATTACAAAAAGTAATTATTTAGAAAAAATATTTAGGACTACTGGACTAGTCAGAAAATTTAGCAGACCATCAAACTTTATAGGAATGGAGAGGTTTTCTAGGTTGTGTTCAGGAATCATTAATTCTTTATATATTGATATAACCATTGATTTTTTTAAAATTTTCAAATCGAGTATCATGTAATGAAAAATCATAGATAAATGTATATGGAGTCGTGTATCATGTATATGGAAGCTACATTTGCCATTATGTTTTATAATGATTTAATTTACAAAATATTTTCCAACTCAATATAATTGAAACTCCAATATTGAAAGAGATTTTTCACTCAGCTTGACCCTTTTTTCGTTCTTATACAAGTATTCTTTATAATAATGTTATTAATGGAACAATTTTGTAAGGAACATCCGCAGGAAGCAGTTGCAACATTCAAATTGTGGGTTCGTTGCCTATATCTTCATTGAAATCTTCTGTAAAGATGTTTAAATTTTTGAAGAAATGATATCTTACTGAAGCCTTCAAAAATAAACTTTATGTCTGGGGTTTAGATCAAATTAGATAATTTAGGATAATATTGCTGTGCTGAATACGAAAATGATATTTACTTTATGTTGTCACGTCAGATCGCAAAAAGAAAATTCATGATTTTGTCCAACTTGCTTTTTTGTGATTGTATTTGCTATGTAATTTCCTACAAATATTGATAAAATCTAACACAACATAGAAAGTTGAAAAAAGAATAAAAATCATTTATTGAAACAAATTCAAAAATATTTAAAGCAAGGGAAGAAATTAGTCATACAAATACGCAAAAATATTAGGACGACACTCGGAGTCCTTCAAATGAACATCTCACGGCTTCCTTCTTCCGTAGAACATTTAAGAGTCTCTCTCTAATCACCAACGGTAACCTGCCATCATATTCAAGTTCCATTACCCTTGATAACGTCTTTCACATCTTACACAAACCGGACACACATTCAACACTGACACCAATGTCACCACTTTAGAAATAGATAAACGATTTTGGATGGGGTAAAATTAGAACTGTTACATATTTTATACAATTTCAGACGAAACCATCCTTTAAATTAACAAATTGATTTTCCTCCCTCTTCATTGATTTTCTTAGCAATAGACAGTAGTTTGGAAACATATTCTTTCCTCGAAATCAATTCCTCACCACTACACTTACCCCCACCCCCAGCCGCTCACGTATAAAAGAACCCAGGCGGCACATTTTCCTGCCAGAAATTTCCAACATGCGCGGTTCAACGCACGTTGTGTTCCTTAAAACTTTTCCACGTTTAGAAAACTTACATCTTAAAAGTCGTAATATTTGTTTAATTGTATCTTCATTCATTAGATGGACATAGATATTATTCTGTAAATCTTGTTAATTTCAATTCTGTTCACAAACATAGAAATCTCTTAGATTGCGGTGAACCTCACCGCTAGGTAACAGATTAAACATGTTACGTCGAATGAAAATGGGAGACGGGACCGGGGATCGAACCCGGGACCTTGAGCTTTGCGCGCTCATGCGCCTACCGACTGCGCCATCCCGCTCGCTACNAACATGTTTAATTCAATTCTGTTATTTTACTCGTATGCATTCCGTAATTTCTTACAGATTCAATGCTGATTACGGCCATGACGTCGAAAGCAAGATATGAAACAAATAAATTGGTTATAATTCCAATACGTGGAATTTTCGTTAACGTCTTTCCATAGTTTCTTTAAATTTTTTATCTCGGTTAAAATCTCCCACCTTCGTCGTGAAAACATTCTTGATCTTACGCTGTGCCTTTAAAACAAAAAATCCACGTATAAAACAAAACAAAACGAATCTGAATTGTTGACACACATTGTTGAAGACGTTACGCGGTAAAAAAAGTGAACAAATAACAATAAGGGAACAGTATTTCTTACCAAAACAAATGATAAAACACTGCACACAAACTTCCTTTTTATGTGAACTAAAAATATCCATTAAAATTGGTATATCCCGTTTTGTGATATATTGCTGTACTAGTAAAATCTGGTGCTTAATTTTATGTTTTGATTATGAATTTCTGAAGCAGTTTCTAAGAATTAATATTGCCTGTAGCATAACAGAAAATTTCAATTTTTTTACAGAATTACAAAATCCTTACATGATAAAGAAATACACATAACGTATTTGAAATCACCATGCATGAAGTATAACAGAACACTTAAAACCTTGTTGTCTAATATATTAGAATCGAAACCCAATGAAAAATATTGTTTCAATGGAATCTCAATTCTGACAATTAAGAAAGAAGGAGATAATGGGATTTTTTACAAAATGACAGTTTTTTAGAAACCAGATATATCTGAACAATATCTTAAAATATTTACGAATGATTTTAAGTCCTACCTACATTCTTTACTCATGTCTGCGCCCATGAAGTTCCAAGCGCAGGAAATATTCTCCTGAAGGAAAATTTCTTAGTTACATTGCGGATCTGTTCAACTCGCAGAGTAATTCCAGCAGAAAATACGGTTTGCAATGGATAACATCCGGAAACCAATCATAATTATGTTTTTTTTTCTTTCTTATTTATGGAGGGCTTTCCTGGTAATGCTATAACGGATATTACGCCTTGCACTACGTAATTTTAGAAATGTTCCAGTAAAAAGCAGTTTATAAAAGTTCATTTTAGGTTTCCGTAAACAATTTTGTGTACCAATAATGTCACCAAAGAAATTTGGTTAACAAAATGTTTGGAAGGTTTATTTTGATGTTTAAATTCAAGATATTTATCTCGTCAGACTCCTATTGCAACTTTATTCAGGAAGAAGAAAATATGGATTATTAGAAAAGAAATCAATAAAACATCAAGTTAATTGAATACATCAGACAAAGGATCCTTAGGCCCAATTTCACCAAATGTAGAATAATCGCGATTTCCTTAAACGTGATTAGGTAAATGGAATCGCGATTACATTTTATGCGTTTCACCAAGCAAAACTNNGTATAGCTAGGGGAGCTATGGAGCTTCTAACACGATCGATTCGGCTAATACGTATGTTTTCTTTCGTTTTTTAATAAAAATATTTCATAACATTTTTATAATATTTTCAATGTATAGAAGGAGAAATATCTGTGTACATTCATGCATGTATGTGTATATGAGTGTGTCTGTTTCTGTTCGTAAGCGAAAATGTGTTTATGTATGTGAACATACACACATATGAGCCTCGTGTATATAAGTCATTCTTTAAATGGAATTCCCTTCTCTTTGTTACCTTCTGTGCTAATTTTCCAACAATTTTATACCATGTGTGTGTGTGTGTGTTTATAGGTATTTGGGTGATGGATGTTTTTAACTTATTACGTCTTTCTATTCTACCACCGAGCATTGCTCACTTGCAGAGTAATAAATTATTATTATTATTATTTTCTTTGTTTTCTCGGATTATCCGGTTTCTCTTCTTATATGAGGGGCCATTACTTTGGCAAACCTCATACCACGCTATTTCATGTTCAACACAGTGCGAACGATTCTACGTTTCCAGGATCACAGATTTTTGAACCCTTGGAACTATATCCTTTGGTTCTAGATCAATCTTTTCTAAATATTTCTTCAAATTTCTGTTGATCAAACCAGTTGCTGTTATGACAATCGGGATAACATCTACTGACTTCAGCCTGTACATTTCTTTATATTCAATCGAAAGTGGAGTACATTTAGAAATATTTTCAGATTCTACCTTATTGATATTGCGCTCTGATGGATGTGTGACATCAATAAGAAGTGCCATTCTTTCTTCTTTATCGTGTACAAAAAAATCAGATTTATTGGATGCGATGGTTTTATCCGTATGTATAGGTATATCATAATACAATCTGTAACGCTGATCCTCCATAGTGGGTAGAACTTTCTATTGATAATATGGGCAGATTTTGTATTTAGAGAGGAGACCTAATTTCAATGCTAGTTCTTGATGAACAATAGTTGCAGTCAGGTTGTGTCGATGCAGAAATTCTGTGTTAGCAAGACTGGGGCATGCTGTAATTAAATGGTCAATTGTTTCTGAAGATTGATGACACATTCTACACTCAGAGATATTCTGTTTTTCTATTATTATTATTATTATTATTATTTTCTTATCTTAAACCCTATCCCTAACATCGTCAGGGTATTAGGTTTTCAGCTCGTTGCTCTCATGTACTATTCTCCGTCCTCACACCTCCCGGCGTAGTTGTACGAGGAAGTGTGACACCCTTGCATTGCCCGTTGTTTCTGTACCTCCTGAAAAGCATGCGCTACGTAGTCTCCACGCCAAATGGAACTCCACGTGACTGAAATTTTTACCCATGTTTTACTTAGCAATTGTACAAGTTTTGTATAAGGGAATTTCAGCAATCTTCCCAAAAAATTAGTTTTGAGATCTCTCAGATGTCTACAAAATGGGTACAGGAAGACGGTGTCTCCAAATTCCGCGGATGTAAATTAAACTTTATTGTCAAAAACGCTGCGCGCGACAACATGGAGGACAGTAAACTTATTTACTCCGGAAACAAGCAAGGGACCATCCCATCAATTCCGATCATTCCCAAAGACAGTGACGGATTTAATACTTATAAAAATTATTTAACGGATACGTGCTACTAACCATTGGTTATTTCGCAAATAATTGTGGATATTAATGCAGTGGAATTTGAGATAAATAGTAATAATAGTATGAAGGACAGTCCCACGTATGTATAAGTCCGTTTCTATCCGAAGGAAAACCGAAGAAAAACCCGTGCCATGATGGAATGTCCGCTTTTGAATATGAACAATATTGTCCCCTTGATAACACGCAAAAAAAAAAAAAACGGTAGTTGAAAATCAAACTCAAGAATTAAATTTGGTGGCATTTGAAATTGTGTCCGGAAATCACAATAATATCATTTACTTCCAATACATTTCCTGTTAATACAAATACAAAATTTTGAAAAAAAAAGTAATATTACTATATGTAGTTTACATTTAAATCTGTGTACAGATTGTCCTAACATATTTCTGTACGTGGGAGTATTTTAGCCAAGCTTGTATGAAGTCCGTCTAACGGTCTTCTCTTGATATCGTCATTATATTAAATCGGCTACCATGAGATACGGGATTATAAGACGTTTAATTAACTGAAGCCATAAAATAATTTTCGTCATATATGTCTTCACTCAATATTGTGCTCAATTTTATTTATACACGGCGCACAATGCAATGTTTGAAAAACAAAATCACAGGGAGTTGGCCCCATAAGAAAGTGTTGGATTGTGATTAACAACGACACATTCATGATGATGTCTCGCAGATGAGCTCACTCGGAAACTAGATAGGGTGAAGCTCCAATAAAATTTTGTTTGGGGGTGTACAACTAATTGTTATCCAATAAAATTAGCATTCGAATATCGAGATGTACTCTTCAAGAATATTTTAAATCAAAAATTTGGGTGTACAATTAGTGTTGTTTTATGTCCAAATACTTGTATTATTGTTTCTGTAGACTAAAATATTGTTAAAAACAGAATTGAGAAACACAAATCCAACATTTATGGTAATAATCTCGCTGTGATTCCTGATAAAAGCGGTAATTATTTATGGTTGCGAAACGTGGGTGTTGAAAAAACGAATCGAGCAGAAACTCTTGAGACAGAACGAAGGATTGTACGGAGAATACTTGGTCCTCATTGGATAAATAATGATGTTTACAAAAGGTAAACCTATGAATAGAATTCCGTGTTAAGAAGAGGAATAGAATGAGAGATATTAAATCAAGAAGGATGGTCTGGTTTGGGTATATAAAAAGAATAAAAGAAATACCAAAAAATAACAAATGGAAACTCGTAGCAACAAAATGAGATAAACTAAAATGGGAGGATAATATTATCGAAGATATCAGAAAATTGAAGGAAAAGAGGCGGTGATAGGAAAGGTTGGCGGAATGTTTTAAAACAGGCCAAGACTCACAGCGAGATGTAGTGTCGCTTAAGAAAAAATAGAAAAAAGGAGAAATTTCAAAAATTATGTTGAATGAAGAAGAAAATATCTGGAGATAGAATAAAAGAAGCGAGGAATGATAAATGGTATTCGATTATCGAGAGATGGACTCTTCTAGAATATTTTAAATCAGTAATTAAGATCTACAATTATATTAGTGTTGTTTTCTGTTCAAAATACTTCTCTGATTGTTTCTGTAGACATTGATAAATGGTAGACAGACTAAAATATTGTTAAAAAACAGAAATAAGGAACACATATCCAACATTTATGGTAACAATCTCTCTGTGATCTCCCATCACCGTCTAAAAGAAAATCATGAATTTCTGTGGAATGATGCTAAAATACTGTGAATGGAAGAAAACATCCATAAAAGAGACATATTTGAGATTTTATACA
Organism: Laupala kohalensis; assembly: GCA_002313205.1. Taxonomy (NCBI): domain Eukaryota; kingdom Metazoa; phylum Arthropoda; class Insecta; order Orthoptera; family Trigonidiidae; genus Laupala; species Laupala kohalensis. Next base: position 95,045 of record NNCF01127032.1, read on the forward strand.
TACAAAGCACCAAATGTACCATTAATTTACAGATTGACACTTCTATGCTGCCCAAAATGTATGACTTTTTTTTTTTTTTAATTTACATCTCGAACTAGGTTTATGTCTGTTGTGTTTATTCTTTGTATTTCTCCTCCAGTAAGTTCCTTGGTAGCTATACTTTGTACTTCATATCACTTTAGTACGACTTGAGCATTAGCTCAGACATGTTCCACCCGATGATGGTACAAAAATTAGCACCGAAACGTTATGTACATATTTTATAATATTTTAATATGTTTCGTGTGTTTTTAAAGATTCATGTTTAATTTTGACATGTGCTAAGAAAAAATCGTGGTCTGCTTAATTTGGTCGAATACGTATGTATACTATTAACTTGCAGACGAAGTGGAGAACTTATATTAATACATAGAGTGATAGAAATTGCACCCTGGTGACGTCACAGTCTTGACAGAATTAGCAGCACACCTTTAAAACGAGAGTTTTACAAACATTGGAAATAACATTATCTTTGTCAGTGTCCACATTTATGACAATGTTCACAAATACAACGATAATGTGTGATATGAAAACGTCGAATTGTCGGAGTGGAGGAAAAGCACGAAACACCGAACGCATCGCGCTGTCGGACTGAACCGTGTTGCGCTACTTGGGTCACTGAACTCCGATGTCCTCCACTTTACGCGATGTTCTTCCTTTGGCATCCGACACTCGGCCAGACCGCGAAGCGAAATACGCACGTTTGCTTCAGATACGAAGATTTATTGCCGGTCCGGGATTTTCTCCGTTTTTTTTCATAGAATAATAATAAATAATGAAAACTGTGTATGATCACGTGGATACACTATTGCGCTAATTACAAAATTTGTTGATATAAGATTGTTATTATAACACGTAGCTAACTTTTTATCTTATCTACAGAGTGTGTTGAAAAGTTTCAATCCCCTTTGTCTTAGGGCCCTTGATGAGAATTGATGGGATGTTCCCTTGCTTGCTTCTGGAGGTTTATTACCTCCAGGTGATCATTCGCAGTTTGTACTGCTGTTTTGACAGTAAATTTATAATTTTTTTTTTTTGCTTTTTTTCCTTCGGGGAGAGGTAGGTTTTTATTATTATATATATATATATATATATATATATATATATATATATATATATACTGTCTCTTATACACATCTTGTACTCTTCAAGANATCCCTCTAATTCAGATCAACAGTGACTAATTGAGTATTTTATAAAAAGTTATTTAACAAAAACTTATTGTCATTATTATTCCCAAAATACATCGTATAAATTTAAGTCTGTAAAACTTCGAGATTAATAATAAATGAAATTTCCACGCCAAGGCCCAAGAATATATCAGTATGTAACTTTTCCTCTGGAGGAAAACCGGAGAAAAACCCTGGCCGGGATGGATATATAGATTCAGTAGGTTGTCAGAAGCATTCGGAAGAGGCAGAGTCATTAGGTTTATTCTTATTATTTATCTTGGCCTTTTCGGGTGTACTTGAGCAACATGGGATGTTGTGGACGGGTTTGAGAAGTCGAGGTGGATGGCGCAGTGGACAGCACACCTGCGACAGTCCCGGGTTCGATTCCTGGTCCGACGCCGTTGACGATGCTATAACCAAAATGTTAGTTCTTCTCTGCTTTATACAATGCATTCGAAAAAATTAAAACACAATATACAATATATTAATATTGTTGCGATGAAATAAACTAAGGTACGTTGACGTGTGCTAATGAAATTTCCACACCAAGGTCCAAGAATATATCAGTAGGCCTGTATGTAACTTTTCGTCTGTCTGGAGGAACAACCGGAATTATTTATCGATTGTTCTGGGATTAAGTACTTTGTTACTTTATCAGTAAACGTGCTGTTAAACACATCTATCTCATAGTTTCAGTGAGGTTTCGGTTATATTCATAATTATTGAAGTTACCTGACGAAAATATTATTTCTGTACACATTAATATATAGAATGGCATAAGTGTCTGTTGGCGTCATAGTTTTGACAGAATTACCAACACACTTCGTAAGCATACTGTTTACCAACCTTGTAAATAACAATATTTTTATTATACAACATCGACTTGTACAAGGCTAACGAACGCTTTAATTAAAGACTTCTTGCAACGAACCTACCGTGACGTTTATACTGATTTAATTTTCTGGATGTGATTCCGTTATAATAAACCGCATAAATATACAAATTCATGCATATAATGCTCTCCAATCACAGTTCATTTTACCTCCAACAAAACAATAACACAGAATTACCATCACGCTTTAACTAGTTCATATTTCTTCGTACCTGTAACGCCAGGGTACTGCTCCTCTTATAATACATCGCGGAAGTTTCTAGGAACGTGAATAATGTTTCAATAAGTATGCGTTTCCATCTTAGTATTTAAGAGACACTGCGTTGTTTTAAGCAGTAAGTGTATCTACAACCGGTAGAAATCAAGAAATATCTAATGTTGTACATCATTATTATTCTAATTAAATATTATGTTTTTAATTCTTCTTCTTATCTGGCACTACAGCCCTTTGCTTTGGCCTTCGCAGAGGGTAGAGCTCGCGCGATTTCTTCACCTCGGTACTAGGAGGAGGAGATTTGGTCAGCAGCTCGCTCCGACCAGTCTGACCCCAGGATAGACCCAGTACCCATTTTACAGAAGGCTGATTAGGCCTGGGAGCCAGTCTGGATGTTGAGAAGTGATGAAAAATCCCCACCTCACCGGGGATCGAAACCCAGTCATCCAGCCAGCAACTCAGGGCTCTATCCACTAAGCCACGCTGACTCCAAAATATCGTGTAGTAATTACTTTAAAATATATACATTTTAAACTACACATTTCGTATAAAATATTCAGAACGTAATTAAATTCTTCAGACATATAAAATACAAATATATATATTAAGGTGTGAAAGACCAGAATTAAAAAAGAAAAGGTGGGTATGACTTAATCATTTACCAGTTTATCCCCTCGTGATAGGTACAATTGAACATCTTCGAAAAAATTCAGATGTATTAAAAATTGTATCGTTCTAAAATATGGACATCCTTCTCATTACAGCTTGTTATTTCTTTAACTCCAGGATGCTGTCAATTTCATCCTGTCTGCAAAAATAAGGAACGGTTAGTGTCACGCTTCAACACGGTACAGACTCATCTTGAGCCAGGCTGTAGGGAACAGTGTCTCCATTGCGTCGCTATAGCTTTCCGAATTGGTTAGGTTTTCAGATGCATTTTTCTAACCTTTACAACCTCCTCACTTTTCCTCACTAAACAACTGTTGGGAATATAAGAATTTTTAATTCGTTGCAATATTAACTTATTAAGCATATATTTAAAAACAATCTGGCCGAAATACTAATAGATTACGTTTATCCGTTGATAAAAAATTGTTTCTAAATATTCGTATTTTCGAAACATCATGGCTTCACCTAGTCCAAGGCTCGTTTTCGCGTAATTAATCCTCAATCTTTATGGAATAAACCCACTATTGAGTTTCAGGGCGTAAAGGATATAACCATTTTTGGTCGCCCTTGACCGTGCGTCGGTGCGAGACCTGTGTCATTGTTAACTGGCACATTTTGAACATTCATTGTATTTGTTGTAGCTGACTTTTGTACACTTATATCAATTTCTTAATTGCCGTAATATGGCGATGAATACATCTTTTTCATTGTAAACTTTCTCCATTCAGGTGACATATCCGGACATGTGTACCTTAACGATGTTTGTTCATATTAATGTTGTTTGTCATCCCTCCAATTTTTTACTACGAGTTCTGGGAAAACCAATAAAAAACCGTTTTTGACTCAGCATAAAATTTTATGAGGGAACAAAATTATATAATATACTCCTATATGTAGAAGAGAGAAGTCCCGTTTCCTTAAGGTACCGTAATTGTCTCCACAGAAACACTTTACGACAGGATTTGATTATAGAGTCGTGAAATTCACTTGATTTATAGTCAGGATAATTGACACCACTTAAACATCTCCTCGCATGCGAAATATCGAATAAATGAGTTTCATCTGTGTAATTAAAGATTCATGAATAACTGAACGTCACCACACACTATGACTGTATTCCTCTCCCTATCTATCTTCTTCGTCGGATGTCTTTGAGCTTAGTGGAATAAAACAAGGCATGCCCGTCCCTTTTGTGTGTGTGTGTGTGGGGGGGGGCTTTACGGCTCGTCGACATCGAAGGTCATTGGAGCCCTAAAAACGTGTACAGATAGGGAAAATGCAGTTACGCACTAGGGAGAGCCAACATGACTCTCCCCGCGTGTGGGACTCGTCGAATGACTCAACTCTACCCACTAAAAACCTTCGTGAATTACAACATACCAAAACATATCTCAAAACATACATCAAAACATTAAGGACAAAAATGAGGGAGGACAAAGTATGAGTGGTAGGACAAAAATATGAAGGGACAAAAATGAGGAAAATGAAAGATACCCTAGTCCTAATAGCGTCGGGATCTAAAAGAACAAGAGGTGACCGAGGAAGATAAGGAAAGAGAAAGGAAGGAGTCTAGCATGCCCGTCCCGAGAATGCGCAGTGCAAGCCAATCATATTCAATACATTTTTCTGAGCGGGCGTATTACGATATCGCTTCACGCCGCCCACAACTGTCAAACATATTACTGTAACTTCCCCCTCAAAATATGTCTTGAGTTTCATTGACTGTCCACCTCGATGAGCGATGGTGCACCTCGTCATATTCCACTTTGGTCTACGAGTACTTGGAACGACTGAGCGGGGTGTTGTTATTTGTCCTCTATTTTGTCTCGCTTTTTCCTTGCGGTTCTTTTGTTAAATTTTGCAAGACTTTATCAAAACTTTGACGAGAATGAATCAATAATTACTCTTTTATGTGCTCACCGAACAAGTATCGATGTGTTAGGCTCGGGTTTTTCTCCGGTTTTCCTTCGGGTTAGAGATGGAATTTTTACACAGGTCCTCTAGGCTCTTGTCTAGGGATGACGTCTATTGAAATAAAAAATCTGGAATTTAGTGTCATTTTAATAGTTACGATTTATAAACAATATTTTCCGAATTTTCCTATAGTTCGATATAATATGTACTTGTGAAACATATTTTTGGTTTTTATTAAATACAAATTTGTTGGTATTACGTTAATAGTATAACACGTACCGAACCATTTATATTGTTAGGAGTGTGTTAAATCCGTCTGCCTTAGGACCCTTGATCGGATGGTCATTTGCTTGCTTCCGGGGAGAAAATTAGTTTATTATCTTCCGCGTGGTCATACGCCCTTTGTAACTGCATTGAAAATAAATTTGTTTTGCAATTGGAAATATTTGTCAGTTCATGATAAATTTACTGTATGCATTTGAACATACCTAAGTTTCCATATTACTCCCCGAATTTGGTAATATTATCGGTCAATATCCCTCGTAAAATTGTATTATGCTTAGAAACACTGACAATATAAGTATATTTACTATATATTGAAGGTAAAATATTGGTTGTTAAAAGTATGCTTCTATGGGAGAGAACATTTCTGCATCTTTGTTCCTGTAATTTTTTAAGTGCGTGAGGTATACTTATAAACTGATCTCCCTTTTGAGAATGATACTAAAAAGACAATTACTGCTGTTTATTACTATTTTTTTGGAGGTATACATCCAATACACAATGGCTATGGTCATCCCTGAATACATCTCTTAGTGCTATTCTGTGAAGTTCGACACAGTGAGAGAAAAATTTTGTTGCCAAAAATTATGCAACATGGCTGCCTAACACGAATTGCCAACTTTACGAATTTAAGAAAGATCCGGATAAATATTCATAGTAGTTACAAAAGCGACTGTTTGCTGTAAAGAAATACAAGTTCATAAAACAACAAGCTAAAGGCAAGAGGTAATATTCGTTCCACGCGCTCGATGCAGAAAGAACAGAATAGCGCCACAAGATCATGTGAATTGAATAGATGACAGGGGTTGGCGATGGATTTGAAAACTTCAATGTCCTGCCAACATTAAGTGAGGTCGAAATATGATTACTCGTTTGGGCTATGGCGAAGTAAAAGCGCTGGCTACGCGTTGAACACAAGCTCTGTACCAACATCAAGTCAGTTCGACATAAATAAATAAATAAATAAATAAATAAATTATTGTCAAGAGAGCAGTTGAAAACTGCCTATAATCACGTTGAGGTCAATAAAGTAATTTACTTCCACCAATATACAATAAATTAATAAACACAGAGTATTGCCATTCGCGTTTCTTTTCTGAAGTTAGATTCTCTCGAGGCAAAGTAACATATATGTGTATACAGAATGAAAAGTTTGTTATTAGAGGTTATTCCTATAAACAATACACATTTTACATGTGTTCCTATTAAATTTATTCACTAAACTAATTGCTATGATGACTGCTAATAATATCTAGAGTGAAACCTGTATATTTATTATTATCATTATCGCCTCAAAACCACTTCGCAAGTATAACTCGCTGAAACGTAACTTCAGCAGCCAATTAGAAACGCGATTAAGTAAAATTATTAATAAAAAACCTTTTTAAAACATTATTTTACTTACGCTATGAACTAAAACGATTAAAATTAGTTTAAAATTGTATTAAGTTAATGCAATTCCAAAAGCTAATACCTCCATACATATTTCACGGTAGTATATCCTAATAAAAATAAAGGTACTTTCTATCTTTATCGCTGAAAATGATTTAATATTTCATGTTTTGTTTTTTAATTTTCAAATGTTTGCCTTGCGAATTGTAAATAAAATATATACTTCGGCAAGTACTCTGTCCTATGAAATTGATTGGTGTCTACTTTTACAAACATTTCTCGCGAGAAGCTTTTCAAAGACAAATTATAAAACATAATTTAACATAACAGGGAAGGCTGGTTTAAAATTAAATCGGCTGGGGGAAACTGGTTTAAAATTCAGTTGCACGATTTGACCCAAACATACTAAGAGGTCAAGTTAAATAAAAGCTTTTTAAAAATGATTCTTCTCTTGCAAACAATAGCAAAATAAATAATACCATCACATTTGTTTCAAACGATTTAACATTATTCACAGCTAATGCTATTTCTATTGTTACATCTGCTGAGTACTTTGCTGGAAATAATTGATAATATAATTCTGCATTGAAAACTTTCCTTTGGCTAATATTAATATAATATGGGGGATTACTTGTCAGTTTGAACATGTGAATTACATGTATTCAATTATAAATTTTAATGATCATTACGCTAGAAAGTTTCTAATAATCATTCAATTATACTATAAGATGTAGCAAGTTTCCCTCGAATCAAATATATTACTATAATACAATTTAATAATAGAATATGTATTTCTCATTATATATTTCAATATTGAGCATCGAACATCTTTATTTGAGTGCAAAATATTAAAAGATCTTGATTCCAAATGATCAGAACATTTTAAAATTATGGATGCATTAATGCATTACATATCTTCTATCAGTCCACCCTACTATCAGGTGTAATGTAGTAAATGATTGTACGAAACAATACAATCTGAAGTAAACGTGTGTGACATCATACTTCTTAAATGGCGGTACTACTCGCTGTGAGCCTTGACCTATTCAAAACCTTTTGCCAAGTGCTCCTATCACCGGCTCTTTTCCTACAATTTTGGATTTTCAATTTTATGATATATTCAATGATATTATCCTCCCATAATTAGGAATTATCAACAATGATAAATTGACATACGATACGCACATACAATATTGGGAACAGAGAGGTATTTAATCTTTATTGGGGAGAAATACAATCGAAGATTGATTCACGGCGTAAGAGAGTGAGGACATCGAATACTTTTGTGTGAGATTGAAAGAAAAGTTAATCATCTATAACGGGTCTGTCTGCTAGGATTAACAGTATCTCAGGATGCCTTAAATGTACTACTGTAGATTTGTACGCTCAAAAAGTTAAGTTTCCACAAATAATTTAGAAAACAGGGGTAATTTGCGTCGATGGAGAAAATATTGAAATACGACCCAAATTTTGGAAAAAGAAATTGGCAGAACTAATTCATGGTCGGCAAAATAGTTGGGATAACACGAGTAAGAGACGTGAAACTTACGACCCCCCACGGGGCCCCGAGTTGAGTCTGGCATTAATTCCACTTACTTATGCAAGGCTCCTTCCTTTCTCTTTCCTGACCTTCCTGGGTAACCTCTTGTTCTTTTCGATCCCGACGCTATTAGGGCTAGGGTAACTTTCATTTTCCTCATTTATGTCCCCCTCATTTTTTGTCCTACCCTTCATTCTTTGTCCTACCCCTCATTTTTTGTCCCCCCTTATTTTTGTCTCCCCCTCATTTTTTGTCCTCAATGTTTTGATATGTTTTGTTATATTGTAACTCAGGAGGGTTTTGAGTATGGTTGAATTATTCGACGAGTCTCACACACGAGGAGAGTCATGTTGGCTCTCCCTAGTGCGTAACTGCATTTTCCCTACCTGTACAAGTTCTTAGGGCTCCAATGACCTTTGTTGTTGACGAGCCGTAAAGCCCCACAAAAAAAGGTGAAACATACGAATATATGAACGATCATACATTTAGCATGCGAAATAGAAAGTGGTTTTCCTTTAATGGAATTGTTGTTGAATTCTTCACTGGACATAGGGATTTAGGCATTTATTTATACAGAATTAAGAAACTCAAAGATGGATGCAGTATATGTGGAATGGGCGAGGAAGTAAAAGAGTAAATATTATGGGAAGGAGAGGTGTGGATATTTACAATTTTTTAAACGGGAAGGAGTATTTAACGTTGCGAATAAGGAGAGCTGAATAGACACAAAGCAACGATAAGAGATAAGTGGAATACATAATCCAGATAGAATTGATAAAGACAGCACTACATGTGCAGTAAATAAGCTACAAGAAGATGAGCACTTGATGACGCGGCAAAAAAGCAAATACATTAAGAGTAAATGTAAAACGATGGAGTCTCGCAATGATCTTAGTTAAAGGCAAGACAGTAATGCCAACCACAGGTCAAAATAAATGAAAAAAATTAATGATATTATCCACCCATTTTAGTTTTGGCCTTCCTTCTGACGCTATGGACTACCACTTTGTAATTTTTTGTTGTTGTTGTAATTCTTCTATCAGACATTGTTTCCACATGCCTTCTTGATTTAACATCTTTCATTATGTTTCTCTTGTTAACACGGGATTCTATTTCATCGTAGGTTAACCTTTCGTAGACATTATTCATCCAAAGAGGACCAAGTAACCTCCGTAAAATCTTTCGTTCTGTCCTCAAGAGTTTCTGCTCGATTTGGTTTTTCAACACCCACGTTTCGCAACCATAAATAATTACCGGTTTTATCAGGGAATTGTATAATTGTGTTGGATGACAATTCGTTGTGCAAGAATGCTTTATACATATAATGAGACCTATTTCCTGCACTTATTCTTACTTTCAATTCTTTCTCTAATGAATTGTTTGTATTTACCAAGATATTTGAAGGAATATACATTCCCAATATCATCATCATATTCATTATTCCGACAGATTGGATTTTTCTTAATATACTTTGTTTAATCTACATTTAGTATTGACTAGCAAATAAATTATTCGCTAATAAAATTGTATTATACATCATCATCAAAAATTAATATTCACCTTTACATATTATAGCTCTCATGAACCGAGCGAAGCCGGAAAAATATACCAGTACACAATATACGTATTTCGAACACTGATTTCATGTTATCCTGTTACAGCCGTTATTCTGAATATTCAGAGTCACTCTGTACTACGACATTCCCTTTCACTTTCTTCAGGCCTTGGGAAATCAGTTCGGAGCAATTTCAAGTTCTATTAACATATAACGTGCTTTCTTTGCATCCTCGAGGATAATACGTCTATTCCTGACATCTCGAAGTCGTACTGTAATTATTATTATAAATTATAATTTCAAAACTTCAACCACGAAGAAAACCTGCCAAAATACACAGTTTTCAGTAATGTATACTAATATGTACACAATTGTTTCAAAAACCAGACAGAAGGAAAATACACAGAAATGAACGAAGCTCTTAGTAAAGACCTCTGAATTCTTTGAGGTTATGTTCTTGAAAACAATGTTATTCACTGCCTTCATATACTTTTGCATCTACGATTCGGTCACTTAAATTATACGTTCAGTGGATTGTCTACTGAATAGCAGGCAATTTTAATTATTCTTCTGCTCTTGTAATTAATCGATATTAACCATACTTTACATTTTGGCTACAATAACCCCGAAGAGGAACGCCTTGAAATTTCAATTAATTTCATCTCTTATTTTTTCCGATTTTCATGCCACAAACATTCCATAGAATTCACTTTTATTAGTATACATTTGAGGTTCGCTTTTACAGACATCCCGTTTATTAATATATGTGTGTGATTGCATGTGCGTTTATTTATAAGGAATAAACATAAATATATAAGGAAAGTGTTCCAAGCGCCAAAAACATGATTTTACTTGAGACACAAAAAACTAATTCTACGCCATAATTGATTAACAAGAATTATGGAAAGATCATCATAGATTATTTGTTTGATGTTGCAGCTAACGGATTAAAAAAATTCAAAGAGTTGTACTGCGACGAAAGTAATTATTTGTAAGTGTCAAATAATTTAAATATGGAGAATGTTCTGTTGAAACTATTGTAAGTGGCGATAAGAAAATGTAGAATGTTGGATAAGTCACCCGTAATTTCCAAGAAAATTCTCCAAGTACCACGGACAGTACCCAAACAAGAGTATGAGCGTGATAGCCTAATAACCACGACTTTATCGACAAATTCTTGAAACAATAGTAAAAAATTATATTATAATATCAATATCCCGAACTGATACTGCATAATAAATGTTAGCCTTGCGATGTATACATTCAGGCTATATTTTGACCGTCGTGAAAATGAAGGTGGGACTGTTGCTCCTAGTTAGTCAAATCACAGAGATGTATAATTTTTATTTTTATTTTTATTGATTTCTAGCACAACATTACGAATTATAATGATGAAAAAACATAATTTAATTTCTATCCAATCTAATTAATTTCTATATATAATTTAAAGATATAGAATAAACAATATTGAGGAACTCGTGTGACTAGTTAGAAATACACAAGAGCGAGCAAAAATAGAGCAACGGTTTCGTGATTCGTGCCTCGGAGAAAGCGAAATATATTTTTGTAATGTCCGCTGACGCACAGATAAGAGTGATGTAAAATAATACTTTGGAAATTTTGCTATAAATCAAAGTAAACTTCCATCACTTTCGAGATTTATAAGCTGATACCCCCTTTTTTTTTCAAATATGTGTTTCTTCCGTAAGACGCAATGTATTACGCCAACTACAATTGAAAAACGTTCAAATGAAATAATTACAAGTTCAAATTGCGGTAAGTCATGGATTCCTACAACTACCAGGCTGGATCATGCATTATGTGGCAACGGTGTACCGTTGACCGATTTGGTTAAATGCTTTAACTTCAATTCAGCGAATGCATTGCTTACGCATTCACATTCTTCGTGTGAAATGAATCTGAAGTAATTATTTATTTATTGTGGCCACGCTATATATATTTTTAGCTTGTATGGTACTGGCGACTAAATATATGTACGTGTTAGCTAAGATACTTCTCTTTGGCCGATCGGTCTACGAGACCGGAGTTGTCAAGCGTTAGACTCCGGCCCGGTAATTGTTGGAGGTCGTGAATAAGTGCGTGTTACTCTTATTTAAGTCGGTTCCACACATTTTAGTAATTTAATTCTACTTACGCTAGTACTAAAAGGTCATTAGACCTGTTTCCACAGCGTTGGCCGATAACAAAGAACACCTTCGGCGAAAAAGAAAACCTTCCCATTTACGTACCTCAATTGTGGTTCGAGCGAGACGTCGTTAAGTGGATTGGATGCGCTCTATTTGTGTGTGTCTGTGGCTGGCCTTGGATCTCCAGGGTATACCATACGGTGTGAAGTGCTTGCGAAACGATTAAACCGGGAGGCACTAACGGAACTGTATCCTTCTGTGACACGATTCGCGAAAAGGTTGTATACTTTCTGCTCAACTGTCTATCCTTTAATAGTATTTGCTTCAGGACGAGTTTTCCTGAAGACATTGCTATTAAAACCACTAAGATGTTGACATTAACCTTAGGATACATCTACCATACTTACGACTGATACTCGTTGAATAATAAAAATTATAAATTATTGTCGTCGTTTGACTGAAAACATTATCAAAACAAAAAAAAACAACTAATTTTACCAAAAATGGAATTGAATATTTTTTTTACGTAGTCAGCTAATGGTTCAAAACCATTGCACATGCTTCCTCATACACTTTTCTCAGTCTACTCTAGAAAGCGATATTAAAGTAATCTATCGGGAGAGGGTTGTGCCGGTACGTTATTTGATCTCGACCCCATTTGTGAGTGCTCGTTGACTAGTCGCCAAGTACAGTAGGCAAAAGTACTTGATAAATGAAAATATTAGTTACAATAAATGACATATATTCACTCCACAATAAAATAAATGTCAATAACTTAATAAAAAGGACAATATCGAAATGAACAAATCCACTTAAAGATAAGGAGGTTGTATGCACTCATTCATTCACACGATTACATAAAATGACTAGTGGTGCAAAACCATTGCACATACTTTCTCATACACGTTTCTCGGTCTGCACTAGAGAGTGACATCAAAGGATTATATTAAGACATTGCTCGTCCTGATGTAACCCTATTAACAGTAAGATTTAAATTCGATTCCAATAATATTTAATGTAAACATAACTAAAAAATTATTAACGCGAGAACCAAGTAAGTAGACCATAATATTCTTATATAACTTAGTTAAAAAGAAAGTTGTTGTTTTTTTTTTTTTTTTTTTTTGCCTTTNTCATTACAAATTAATCGGATTTTTATCAATTTCGATTAAAGAGACGGCTTTTAATTATTTTCTCTATATTTCGTAACGCTACGTATCCATCTTGCTTAAGACTTACGTGAGTGTTCAAAATATTTTATTTAAATTAATTTTACTCACAACATTAATTTCTTTTACCAAATATAGAAAAAATGGAATTGTATAATTTTTAGAAAGTGAAAATCTTATCACGGTTAACAACAAACACACCTTGACGGATTGAATCACTTATGAACTTGTTCAATTTAGTGGCCTCGAAATGTTCATATTTCAAGAAGCACAAATGCCAGCCTGTCCTTATTTCCTTCAGTTCTTTACAATTAATATAAATGTAATATTTTACAAATGGTATAAATCAAAGTAATCGTCACTTAAATGTCAACGTCACTTGAAATATTTTTGTCACTTAACCATCACCCCCACCATGGTAAACCATGGATGTTCTATCAGTCTAAAAATTACTTAATATAACTTCGGAAACGATGCATAAAGAAAGGTACTTTCATCAATTATTACATGTGTTAGTCAATTTTAAAAAAACAAAAAACAATGTAGTATATCTCGCTGTACAATTCCCAAAATGTATCGAGAAATGACGAAGCATCATTTTTTAATTATTTAATTTCAACATTATCGTAATTCGACAAAATTATGGAAATATTTTTTTATATTCTTTGTTTCATTTCGTTTTTAACAAACCGTGAGAAAAATATGAGTATCACTCAAAACGCAAAAGCTTATTCCATTCGTAGAATTGACACTTCGTTATGGTTTTAATTTTTTTAAAGAACTTTTATGAAGGAAACACTTGGCGATAAATTCTCTTAAATGCTTTTTCAGGCAATTTAAGCTTCATTTTCAACGGCTGTTGAGCAACGTTCCGCAAGATGTCACATTCGTAAGAAATGCGTTGAACGTCTTCCAAAGCTTGCCTCCTCTCTCGCGTGTCTAATTGTAATAATATTTTTAAGAAGAAAAGTTCTTTGAATCAGCAAGCATGAGTAGCTTTTTTCTCGTAAACCTTATAACGCTGAACTGTTAAATTATCATATTTTATAATATATACGAATTAATGTACCATGTTTAAAATGTATATAAAATACTTTTTTCTAGAGTAGCGCTGTTCAATTGGCGGTTCGAGAGTTCGTATGTGATCCCCGAAACATTAAAATTTTCATCAAACGTTGGGGGGGGGGGCACAACTTTTTTTTTTTTTTTTTTNTTACTATTTGGGGTGGTACGTCCGGCGAGAAAAATAGGACGTGTTCGGAATTAAGACAACTAGAGAATATGACAACCTTTTATTAACAATACTCAATATTAAAAATACTTAAAAAATTAAGAAATATCTTTTTTAATTTTTCCAGCTTGAAATAATATAATTTGTTGATAATATTTTCTTTGGTTGGGGGGACTGAACGGCTCGTCAACATCGAGGTCATTAGAGCCCTAAAAACTTGTACAGGTAGGGAAAATGCAGTAAGCACTAAGGAGAGCCAACAAGACTCCCCGCGTTTGGGACTCGCCGAATGACTCAACCATACCCACTAAAAACCCTCCTGAATTACAACATATCAAAACATATATCATTACATCAAAACAATACAACGAGGAAAATGAAAGATACCCTAACCCTCGCAACCTAATAGCGTCGGGATCGAAAAGAACAAGAGGTGACCAAGGGAGATGAAGGAAAGAGAAAGGAAGGAGCCCGGCACAAGTAAGTGGAAGCAATGCCAGACTCAGCTCGGTTCCAAACACGTACTTACTAGATGTAAGTCCCCTGGGGGGTGTGGATAATCAAAATATTGTGTTACAAATAAATATGTCGCGATATATTCTGTCTTCCGAAGATTAACGTGATTTTATTAGCAGTTTTCAGTCACAATTTTCCTCCATTCTTGCAGAGGTATCCACATTGTCCCATTGACGAACGTTTGATGAAACACAATCGCTGCGTACGTACTCCCAACAACGTTAGCGTAGCTTGTCTTACGAATCGTCGAAGTACGCAAGCGTGAAGCCTGAAGTGAGGTTAAGAGCGAGCTAGAACTGATTCTCCCGTGAGAATGAGTTCTCTCATGTTACGCTAAATTTCGCTTGTGGCTGCATTATTTATTACACCTCGGTTTGTTGATTAGCAACGGTCCATAATGTCGAAAAGTGACATCCAATTTAAACAAATACTTTAAGAATTTTCTAGATCATAGTAAACATCGGGTTGCTAACCGTGTGTTATTATTAACGAGACAAATGAACTGCAAGTATTTACAAAAACTATGACAAATTAATATGTGGCCAAGACCTCATACGCAGTCACCACAAATAAGATTCATTAGTTTTATTTGTTTGGCAATAATTTGCCAAACCCCGTTCCGACCCGATCGATCGAAAATGTGTGGAAAATGGTCCATGGACTAAGATGAATTGGACTGCGATACTCTAGAGCAAGGTTACAAGAAATATCATATTATCATTGTTAATGAATAAATCCAGGAGAAATCTTCTCCCTACATGCTTTATCGTCAGGACATGAATCTTTTCATAATTCAAAAACCGAAATCTCATAAGAAATCTTTTTCATAAAATGATATATTTCATAAAATGAATTTCAGAACTTTACAACGAAATATAAATTATTTCGAAAACTCATTTTTTTAACTTATAAAATTTAAAACGTAATACTTTTTTAATTGAGAACTGTATTGTTTTTTCTAATAATATACTGATTTTCCCAAAAGTATGTAAACTTCTCAACCGTATGTGACAAAATGTACTCGGAATAGTGGGAAAGAAAACGTTCGTAAAAATTTTGAGTTGTAATTTTTGCCTTTTTATTAGAGAAAAATCTGAGAGAATCTGTTGAAATTTACTTTTCAACGGTATATTACTACTAATTTTCTTAGAAAACAAATAATATCAGTCTTCAAAGTATTCATTTAACTTTAAAAAAGTGCAAGAAAAGTTCTATGTAGGTTTTTATACTTATTTTCTTACGATTTTACTTGTGAATCCTTATAATCTAAAATCAATTCTTGTTTGCGATAAAGTTACAAAACATTGCTTCGAACGTAGGGACAGTAAAACTCCAAAATGATTACGAGGAAGAGCAGCGATGTCGTAAGAGATCCACTGTAACAGGGAACCGTTGTCTTTCGATCACTCCACCACGTCAAGGCCAACTGTACAAGGGAAGCACTACTTGATTCTTACCCCACTCTTCCGGAGCGTCAATCAGTTATCGCTCGTCAACCAAGGTAGAGGACCACGTGGAGGATAATAAACTGATTTACTCTCCGGAAGCGAGTAAGGGATCGTCCCATCAATTCTACTAGAGACGGATTTGATACTTCAGCACACTACTAAGATAAGATTGTATTTATAAAAGTTGTTAGGTACATGATATAATATTAATAGAGTACCAGCTTTGTATTTAATAAAACACAAAAATGTTATTTCAGAAGTGCGCATTATCATAAACTATATATTATCTGGAAATATTGTTTGTTAATCATAAGTGTTAAAATAACAGTAAAGTCGAGATTTATTATTTCAATAAAAGCCGCCCCTAGACAGCAGCCTAGAGAGCGTATAAAAAAAAATAATCCTCTACCCTGAGGAAAACCGGACAAAAATCCGGATGTAGGAAGAGGATAAGAAAACAATGAAGCATATTTTAAGGGATTGCTCTCAAGTTGGACACGAAAGAAGATAATTTTTGTGTGATACTTCTAAAGATGAAAATGATATACTGCAGAAATAGGAATATATGGATAGATACGAGAAAAAAATATATAATTTTTTTAGTATTGCACGGAAAAAAGTTTTATAAGAGAAGTGCTGCAGAAAAAAGAGATATAACAAGATACGTACCCCTGCAATAAATATATTTAAAGGGTTCAGACACGAGAAGAAAAAGAGAAAGTTCCAGAAATGGGGTATTCGATTTCAAGATTTACAGACTCACTCTCCGGGCTCATATCCTGCACTACTGACCTCCCAAAGTGTTCAAATATGAACAGTAAGCACTTTTCAACGCTGTGAAGTGTCTACTGAGTGACGGCTTCACAGTTACCAGGTCTCTTCTCATTTCCTCGGGTACTTTCGTGTTTAGAGTGACACGGTTTATATTCAACTACATGTATCGAATCTGCGGACGTATTCTGTGTCATTATCGTGCGCACGATCTACTCTATACTCAAAGTCATGTGACTTCACCAAAAACATTGCAATATGGCGGCCCAACAGGAGCTACCAACTTCTTCAAATTTAAGTAATATCCGAATCAATATTAATAGGAGTAATAAAAGCAACTAAAAATACAAGTTAATAAATCAACAAATATGCGTTCCTCACGTTCAATGCAGAAAGAACAGATTTTTTTGTGGGGCTTTACGGCTCGTCAACATCGAGGTCACTAGACCCCTTAAAACTTGTACAGGTAGGGAAAATGCAGTTACGCACTAAGGAGAGCCAACATGAATCTCCTCGTGTGTGGGACTCGCCGAATGACTCAACCATACCCCCTAAAAACACTCCTGAATTACAACATACCAAAACACATCTCAAAACATTGAGGACAAAAAATGAGGAAAATGAAAGATACCCTAGCCCTAATAGCGTCTGGATCGAAAAGAACAAGAGGTGACCAAGGAAGGTCAGGAAAGAGAAAGGAAGGAGTCTAGCACAAGTAAGTGGAAGTAATGCCAGACTCAGCTCGGGGCCCCGTGTTTGCCAAACACGTACTTACTAGAAGTCAGTTCCCTGGGGGGAGAAAGAACAGAATAGCGCCACAAGAGCAAGTTAACTGAATTGATGACCGATGTTGGCAATAGATTTAATTTTCCGGAAATCCGAAAATACTGCCAGCATAAGGTGAGGTACACTTATCATTTCCCTTATGGACGATGGCGAAGTGAAAGCGTTGGCTACACTGTGAACTATGTACCAACATCAAGTCATGAAGACCACAATTAATAAATAAATTTTTTAATCATTTTTCAACTCAGAACTTCTGAATACCTATTTGGGGAGGAGTGTTTGGATCGACGGTCAGGTGAAAATTGCGACAAACCGGGACTTCTGCTGAGGATAAAGCAGAAGGTATCTGGTTCCAGTTCCGGTCCGTCGCAATTTTCACCT
>NNCF01127032.1:113327-129047 GCA_002313205.1 Laupala kohalensis
ACTACAACTAATCTACTTTCCGGAAGCAAGCAAGGGACCATCCCATCAATTCCGATCAAGGGCCCTAAGGCAGAAGCAGATGGAAAATTTCAGATAAGAATAGAAAAGTAGTGCGGTATGAGTTATAATATTAACAGAATACCAACAAACTTCTTTTATTAGAACACAAAAATTTATTTCACATTTATTATTTCAATAGACTCTCTAGGTAAGAACTTGAGAGTCTAAAATAATCCACCTCTACCCTAAGGTAAACCGGAGAAAATTCCGAGATAGGATGAGGATGTTTCCTACAATTTTCAGCTATGAGGTCAGGACGATTCCATCATTTTTGAACAAATTTTTATTTGAATTTGTGGTCAATTTTTATTTCTGGCTCACTCCTCACGTCGATGACGTTTAAGCGGACAGGTAGCTCTTTCAATTCCATTACATTTACTTTAGACACGAAGGTTGTCTGACCTAACCTCACAAAAGATCAGCTGGTCATAAATGGAGTCCCGCGACGGTAGTTTGAGGTTCATTTCGCTGAAGTTGGCACTTTGATGCTTTGTACTTCTCCATTTAATTTTCTCTCTTCACTTTTACATAGACCGTAGTATACGTGGTAATGCTACTGAATATCGTGTGTACACACCCTCCCGTATCGCAAACACATCACTAGATAATTTGATGAATTAACCTGTGATTAATTATAAATTGACGTCGTCAGTCGACGCGTACGATCGCGTGTAATGGGTTGTGAGGTAAATAGGCGAATGCACAATAACTCTATGAAAAAGAAAAATATTGAAATAGCTGTAGACTCTGGGAAATTTTTTTTAAGAGAATAGTTTTTAAAATAATTTTCGCATATTTTAAAAAATTAGAAAGTAACGAATACACTGTTTTAAGTACGTAATCGTGTATGCTTACCTTTTATTCATGGGCAACAGTATTCCTAACAGTTATACAAATGAAATTTTATTTCTTCGCTGCTTGATATTTGTTTCATTTAGATGTGTAAAACATGGTTAAGACCGATAACACTTCACACATCCGATGTATACGGTCACGGCTTTATATACAAAAATTGGAAAACTTATTTAAAAAATTAAAAAAAATATATAAACTAACAGCATTCCGAACACTCCATGTCACTCAAAAAAATTGTGCACAGTTACAGTACTTCAAAATCTATGTACGTGTTTCAAGTGGTTGATTCAGATCTTTTTGGGGCAGGGAGGATGGGTCTCTGATCTGGAGAATTGGGAAGTCTGGCGCAAAATGATGTATATTTACGATCCTAGAAAAAAAAATGTTTTTGAAAATACGCAATGTACGCAATAAACAAAAATTTAAATACCTAGGAGACGTTATCCAAACAAATGGGTTATCTAAAGAAGTTAATGATGCCAGATCGCAGAAGGAAGAACTGCTAACCAACTTTCCAAAAACATCTACAATAAAAAATCACTCTTCATTAATGCAAAAATTAGACACTATAACGCAGTAATAAAACCCGAAGCACTTTAGGCAGTAGAATGCATAGCCACTCTTAGAAAAGGGGGAAATAGAAAAAATGGAGAAAAAAGAGAGGAAAATTCTTCGAAAAATACTAGGGTCAAAAATAGATGAACGTGGTAACTACATACTAAAAAGCAATAAAAAGCTCTATCAAAAAATTCCAAGACTAACGGATGCAATTCGAAGAAGACGAGTCAGTTTCTTCGGGCATGTAGGAAGAATGGAAGAAAGTAGGTTTACTAAACAAATTTTTACATATTTCAATAACAAAAAGAAGAAGAATCAATGGATCAATGACACACAAACAGACCTAAAAGAAATGAACATATCTTAACAAGATGTCCAAAACAGGGAAAAATTCAGAAATAAAATCAAGAACTTCAAGGGTTCTCAAGAAAGAGAAGACAACAGACGAGGACGAATCTTCACCCTGGAGCAGAGACAACAACAAAGTGCCAGAATGAAAAAGTACTCTGGGAAGAAAGGAAAAAGAAAAGACTAAGATCTTTGGAAAATATAGAAACCACAATTAATTGTTTGTACGTGGTCCAAAGTTGGCCGAAATCGACACAAGAAGAAGAAGAAGCAATGTACGAAAACTTATATTTTTTAAAGAAACTAAATTAATTTTTCATTCATTGGGGGACGGAGGCTTCAAATTTTGAAAGTTTCCCCTCTGAGATACGTCATCTTTGGCAAGTTACGGGTAGTGAAATTACCACCACGTTCTTGACTAGTTTTCTGAACATACACCTGATTAAAGCACATAATTCGACGTATCACAACCGTCAGTTTAAAATTACGATGTAGTTGAATTGTTATTTACACATCAACACACTAGTTCCACTTCTGTCTAGTCACACCTTGCCAGCGGTTTTTTGAGAAATAATCCCCCACGACCGGTTCATTGCTTCGCTATAATTTCTTCTTCATTACTACAGCTCCAGGAATTCACTTATACAACAATTTCAAGTGTCTTACGTACAAGGTACTGTATTTCAAAAATCATCTTCAGTGTAGAGAAGACCAGTGGTAACTTTCAGTCGGGTGACAATGGTGAAGAACCGGGAAATTAGGTCTGGGTCGACGATTACGCCTGGTCGGAAATGGTGTACAATTGTAGAAGGCGAACGGGTGGTGTAGTGGTTACCACGCCTCCGATCAGTGCAAAAATCCCGGGTTCGATTCTCAGATCGTCGTCAATTTCCTCTGACTGTGTTGTGTATTTTGTATATTTCCTCTCCCAGTTACTGATTATTCGTTCCTTATTCTAACATTATTTTTCTGGGCACATTATTTTTCTTTTAATATTCTTTCATGTCCATACTTTTAATTCACAACTTCTCGTGCAGGGAGGTTTGCATTGTTTCACGGTCAGGTAAAAATTGCGACGGACCGGGACTCGAACCCGGGACCTCGTGCTATGGTCACAGGTGCGCTTCAACTGCACTCTCATATCCACGTGTAATCTGTTTGTAATCTTTGTTAGTTCATGAATTATTATTTGTGATATTATGTATTGTTTGTTCCTATATATTCATTTATGTTTGCTTAGCTCTGTTTTGACGGAATCTATATAATTAAAGGTCAACTTTGAGATGGCCATAAAAGAGAAACTACAGCAAAAATGTTATGTATCTTGGTAATAGTTTACTGGACAGCAGGGTATTTTATTCCCCCCCCCCCCAAAAAAAAATCAAAAACTCTCCACCAGCGGGGAATGATGCTATAAGTAATACACGTCATTTGATTTTTCAGATATATAAGTGAAGTCTCTTTGTCAGAGCTCTCACTGTTACGAGTCAACTAATTTTTTACGAACAATAAAATCGCATGGCCTCCTGTAAACTATTCCCACGTTTAATAAGTATCGAAATTAAAACAGTCATTTCTGGACATTCAAAATTCTTAAACATTTACAAATAAAACAAAAATTAAAAAATATTTATTTCCATTATTAAACAAAATGTTACATCAACATATAAAGAAAAATTATACTCTGAATTGATATATTTTACCCTACAGACGGTATTAAAAAACCTGTCAACAGTTCTGGATTTTTCTAGCTTATTTTGCCCGGTTATACCCGAGGTTCTCATGTAATAGTCTCAGAATGATAAATTTAACGTTTAACTTATCATTCTTTGATAATGTTGCTAACGCTCCACAATTACCAAGTAATGGTCTAAATCATGTTAGTTTCTATGGAAACTCTATTTTCGTTATATTAAATTATATACTGTGAAGAAAACCTACAAAAATACACACGGTTTTCTGTACTTTCTACTACTATGTACGTAATTATTTGAAAAACCAGACAGGAGGAAAACACACTTTACACAGAAATAAACAAAGCTCATAGTTAATACCTCTAAATTCTTTGAATTTCATTTCACTTTTGGGGTATGAACTTGAAGACAATGTTCTTCGCAGTCTTTATATGATTTTACTGTTCGGTCTCATGGATTATACGTTCAATGGATTATCGGTCTCACGTAACGCAACTGAACTCAGGGTAAGCTTCATAGTCAACAATCACGCGAGTAAAGATTCATATCTACTGATTAGAAGTGAGTTTTAATTGTTTTTCTTCTCTTGTAATTCATTAATATTAAACATAGACATTATTCGCGTCTGCAATCATAATTAAATAGAAATTATTCTTCCGATCAATTATGAAGACAAGTTTTATTGATTGTCACGACGCTTCGGCAATTGATTACTGTAATGTAACATTTCTTTATACATCACATTTACCAGACGATGGCAGTAATCTACAGCTGAAACGTCGTGATGTTTAATAAAACTTGCCTACAAAATATTGTCGGAAGAATAATTTCTATGTAATATTAACCATACTTCGCATTTTACTTGCAATAACCATCGGAAAAATAAATAATTACGTCGATTACTTGCTCCGATTCCCATGCCACAAACATTCCATGGAATTCACTTTCATTAGTACAGATACTTCACAATCAACCTTCGACCATTCTCAACCGGAACACTTTACCTCGAAATGCACATTGCAGCCGAGTTTCCTCAGACGATGATTCCTTAACCGCAGGAGATCGTTAGCCCCGTCTCCACACACCGGAAGAGGAAGTTTCGCTCCGATGCCGTCAAACAATGCGCGACGCAAGGTCACGAGATCCCCGACGTAGTAAACACATGACGAAAGCAAAGCGCATCTTAATTTTGCTTTCTATGAAAGCATCTTTCTCTCATGCAAGCTTCGGTCAAAGATCAGCATCTCCGAGAACTCAACCAGCGACAGGCGAATTATTCAGATTGATAGTCGACGTGTTACGTTAAACGGTTTTTTGCGATCTGGAGAGAGTTGAGACACCACGCACAAATACTGGATGGCCTTCTGTGTTAGTGTGAAGGGAAAGTCAGTTGTGAAACTAATTCTTATGGAGGACACGCGTAGGAAATATATTTTATAATTAGTTCTTATTATTGTTAACTGTTGAGATTGCACAACTCAAAAAGAATTCAATTACTATAAACAAATGCTAAGTTGATTAAAATCCCTAGGTGAAGATGAGTTACGAAATTAATTTCAAATATATTTTCCTTAATATTGACAGCAATGTCTAAAGCACATATATATATATCGTGTTCCTTAAGATACTGTATTTCGAGGTTAGGTCACGTTTTGCGACACCAAATTTTGCAAATATTATTTTGACACCCAGTTTCACAATTAATATCACAAGTCATAATCAGAGTAATTAAACGAATGTATATTTTTATAAGGGTGTGTAAAGTTACTATGTTGTGAGACCAAAATACGAACCTTTTTTTTTTTTTTTGAATTACGTCTTTGAAGTTTTAAGGCAGAGTATTGTTCTTGATGTGTGATGCTGATTGCACGCTTGTATTTTCAGAATTGAAGAACTCCCAAAAAAATAATGACTTCTGCAATTCACATCTAAATAAATGAATGACCTGACGAAAGACAAAAAAAATTGACGAAAGACAATTTACTGATTCTTTACGAAGAAGGTTTAGGAAACCATAATGAACTTGAGTCAAAACAAACTACCAATTTCTTGACCTTTTGATCTTAACTCGTCAATTCACTTCATCACAGAAATCATCAAATTCCGTTGATGAACAGGTTTTAAATATAATACACCTCTCTCACCTTCCCGAGCTGGAATTCTGTGACTCCACAATCGAAGAATGACTGTCATTCATTCAAGCATGTTGTGAGGTACAAGTGAATTGATCAATATTTTGTTTATGCTTTTTCAATTGTATAAGAATAGTACTAATCTAAATAAGGATACAACTGAACCCATTTTTAACAGTCGAACACATTTTAAACAGTCAAACACATTTTTAAACAGTCGAACATATTTTAAACATTCCAATATATTATAAACAATTAAACGCACTTTTTAGAAAGTGCTTTTGCGTAATTATTTTTAATATCATTGTTAAATGGGAAGGAAACACGTCAGATTTCCAAATAAATTGAAAAAAAAAAAATTGCTGAAAACTTTCAATGGAATGAGAGAGGCCATGGACCCCTTGCGTATCTCCTTAATTCCGCATCTTGAGGAATTCTAGAAGATTCTTCATGCATCACGTATTCAGTTAAGACTAGTTGCATAATAAATTTCTCGTAACAAAAATGTTCGAGAAAGTGTTTCAGAATAAGTCTATTCTTTTGTGTGGGAGCAAAAACATGAAATCTTCTAGAATATTCCACTGAATGGGTGTTTTTGCGTTTTCTCTCGCGGAACGAGTATATATTCAAAGTTCAGCCAACCATTACTACTTACTTCGTGATCAAATAGTCAATTACTTTTAAAATTACACATAAATTATTATTACGGTGAAAATATGGGAAGTGTCTGTTCATAAATATGATTATAACCTTGAATATACCCTAAAAAAATTGTGAACTGAAAGTTTTTTTCTCCAATGCAAAGTACAAAAATTGGACTCGGATAATGTTGAGTAATTCCAGTTTCTTTTGCATGTTAATACGATATTTATCATCTTGAACCGTTCATGCTATTAAATTATGTATCATTTCACAGACAAGAATTACGCATTCCCGCTGCTGCACTGGTCCGAAAGTACCTTTAGTGGTAACCTTTATTGTCAAAAAAGCAGTTGCAAACTGCGTACGACCACGTGGAGGGCAATAAACTAAGTTACTCTCCAGAAGCAAAGCAAGAGACCATCCCATCAATTCCGATCAAGGGCCCACGGGCAGTGGCGGATTTAATATTTTGTAAAAGAAATTATTCAATAAATACGTACTGTTATCCATTTATTATTCAAAATAAATTATAGATATTTGTGCAGTAAAAATTCGTGATTAATAAAACAAAGGTATTAGTGACATTTTCGCCCAAGGAAAACCGGAGAAAACCCGGGTCTGGATGGGGCTACAGAGATAATGTACACAACGGTGCCAAGGTTGCATAGTTATGTTAATAAACAAAGGGAGCAAAATCAACAGGCACGAAAAAGGAATTTAATCGGTATCTAGAGTACTATAACAATGGTGTGAAAAAGTATAAGAGATATTATCATCACTTAAATCAACCGAAATCACGTAGAAAACAATATTTATTAATTGGCAATTTGAAATTCTCATTAACTTCTTTTATTAAAATATGTAAATTCTTTCACATTATAGAAACAATAGCACATTAAAAAGCTTTTAACCGCGGATTTAAAGAGATTACAATTTATTTATATCTTATAGATTTTTGGGAAGGGAATTATACAAAATTATTCGTGAATGATAAAGGCCTGTTTGTTGAGTTGTTGACACGCCAGGACGATGAGTATTAGCCTTATTACGAGTGTTGTGTTCTACCGAGACAGTTTTACGATTTTCATCCCTATCCCTTTGACGTAAGAGCATTTTTTTTAACAACAGAGACTGATTACTAACAGAGTTTATTAATCAAGTTATCTTTCGAGATGGTGGTCATTTGAAACTTTATTTTCAAACCTACTTCGACTCATATTTCTGGAATGGAGTAAAAAAACTGATAATGAGAGAAAGATTTTTAAAAATTATAATTTATCGACGGTACATCATATTATGTATACGTGCATTTCATTCCATGCCTCAATAAATTGATAAGGAACTTTCCGATATGATTTTTAGAAGTATTTTGTTTAGGGCTGCTTCCCTTCAATACAGATAATTCGTTCAACTTATTTCAACTGCAGGACAGTGTGAGAAAGAATGAAGGGCAGCTTTTGACCTACACTTCATATTTCTGCACTTGTAGTCACGTACACGATGAGGAGGTACATATACAGAAATTCTACTACTATTAGCGTCCATCATGTTAATAAAATTATTATAGAGAGATTGTATTACCTTCAAAACAGGCAACAACTAACGCAACCTCCACTAGGTAATATGAATTATGCAGTGTTTCCTTATAACAAGTTCGTAACTCCTTCACTTTATAGATTACTTAAGTCTGAGAATATGAAATTGATTTCAACATTTAGTAATAAAAGGAGTAATTTGATAACGAAAGGGAGAGATAAGAAAGGTCACATGAATACTAACAACGTAGTATACAAAATAAAATGAAAAGATTGCAATAGGTCAAACAAAAAGAGGGTTAAAAACTAGAACACAAAGGAAATTTATAACCAGTAGAACAAAGTGTAGTTACCTCACATTGCATTAATAATGGTCACTTGATGGATTGGGAAAATACATTAATTTTGGACCAGGAAGTTAATTGTTACAAACGTTGTATAACAGAAATGATATTTATAAAAAATATACACGGAAGTTTGAATCTACGCACAGACACTGAAAAGCTATTTGGTTTATATAATATAATATTATAACACGTTTGTGATTCTGCTTTTTTGTAAACATTGTTTGTGTTTATATTTCTGTTCATTTGTCCTGTTATGTTTATTGCTATAATTTGTTATTACTTGATCACCTGAAGACGGCGTAAATCCACGTCGAAACGTAGTGAGCTAGTCTCAAAAATATTAAATTATTATTCGTCCATGATAGGTCGTAAGTTTTTAATTACATATATAGCAAATTCATTTTCTAAACATGCAATATTTTATCGTATTCTACCGTATACTTACGCAGAAACAAGTAGGAAGAATGGTATATAAACAAGTAGGAAGGATGGTATATAAACAAGTAGGAAGGATGGTATATAAACAAGTAGGAAGAATGGTACATAACCAAGTAGGAAGTATGGTATATAAACAAGTAGGAAGAATGGTATATAAACAAGTAGGAAGAATGGTATATAAACAATAGGAATAATGGTATATAAACAAGTAGGAAGAATGGTATATAAACAAGTAGGAAGAATGGTATATAAACAAGTAGGAAGAATGGTATATAAACAAGTAGGAATAATGGTATATAAACAATAGGAATAATGGTATATAAACAAGTAGGAAGAATGGTATATAAACAAGTAGGAAGAATGGTATATAAACAATAGGAATAATGGTATATAAACAAGTAGGAAGAATGGTATATAAACAAGTAGGAAGAATGGTACATAACCAAGTAGGAAGGATGGTATATAAACAAGTAGGAAGAATGGTATATAAACAAGTAGGAAGAATGGTATATAAACAAGTAGGAAGAATGGTATATAAACAAGTAGGAAGTTTATAAAAATCTATTGATTCAGCTGAGGAAACGAAAT
Source organism: Laupala kohalensis (assembly GCA_002313205.1). NCBI lineage: Eukaryota > Metazoa > Arthropoda > Insecta > Orthoptera > Trigonidiidae > Laupala > Laupala kohalensis. The sequence goes on from NNCF01127032.1 coordinate 122,525, forward strand.
GAGACCATACGTAAGCGTCGTATTTATTAATTTAATTTATTTATATTTCCACATCTTCAACAGTGTCGCTATGTGGAATTTCCTCTTTTATATTTCCCACCTCGAAGTGGAAATCTCTTAAGTCCATATCCACCACATTACATTCTTGAGAGCATCCCGCAGTATATATGTCTTCAAAGTATAAGTTTCAAAGTCAGTATCTCCTCACATATTTTATTTTATTTTAGATTAAGAGTTAATAAAATGTATTTTAGTTACATATATGAGTTTATTGAAGGTTGTACTACAATTAATGTCTATTATAAAATAAAATAAATATTTAAAAACTTACCACCTTATGGTGGACAAATACCATATATTTCATGATATCACAAAGTATATAGCATTCATCACTTAGACATTGATTGTCTGTGAATAAATCAATCACACAATTAATATATCATGTGTTGGTAGAAACTGGATGGCGAACATAATGTGATTGTCTATAATATAATATGGGCAAGTGAAATGATGATGGACGAATGCTATCAATCATACAAGTCGTAAATCTTTAATTATCTATTAATTGACCAGATATATGTTTTGTGCGTTAAATTTTTATTTCATTTAATTCTTTTTTTTTACGTTTAATTCCTGAATATTTCGGATGAAGATAAGTGCCCATTCCTACCACTAATAGGTTATACCCATTGAATAATAATAAAATCAACATCATTTTACTGAATGACCCGAATAACCATCCTGTTTTGCCTTTCTGAGTCGGATAATGATGAATGACATAATAGTGAATGATACTGAGTTCAAGGAGGAAAACATGACACGACAAAATGGACGTTATCACAAGAAAGAACTGTGATAGCGAATATGAAATATACATGGATATTAATCTCTGTGATGATACCTATTCACTCAGTGCTCTCTAAAGAAAAAAGCTTAATGTATGCTGACGTCTCTTAATTGTTTAATTGTCTTCCGCTTTCGGGGTGTTTGTATTTACATTAAATACTCTTTCACTCTCACGACTCATGAATTCTTACTTGTTCTCAGAGTAGTAATAAATTTGTTCCGGGTACTGCTCTTGGCCACATCAGCTCCACTGAGATTGTCGATTTCATAAAATTATCTGACGTACATCATTTAGGCTCAGCAAAAAAAATACGGAAATTCTATTGCATGTTTTAAAAATTAATATAATATGCACTACTCTACACTTAAGATTACGGGAGTCAATCGATTACGTGAAATACGTGTGACAACAATGACATAAGCTACAAAAGCTCAGCTAGAATGTAAACAAACATGGCGGAGCGCGTACTGGCCATTGGTTCTGCGCATGCGCATACGCGTTTCCAAATTTTATGCTCGTGCATGTATATCCTGAATGAAAGCTCATACAAAATGTATCGGGATTTGTCTGAGGTCCTATCGCGCTACTTTTCAAAGAGGAACAATATTGCCCTAGCTCGTACAAATTGACATGTATCTCATACAAGTCGCTCATGCATGTATACCGTATGTGATATATTGTAATGTTTTGCTATTCGTTGTGGTCTGTAGAACGATTCCAAGAATAAAAATTGTATCTGAAACTCTTCTATAGTTCAGCCATGGCTTCTTATATAGCCTTCTACAATTACCAGGCTGGACTGTAGCGCTTGACAACACTGGTTTCGTGGGTCTGCCGGACAAAGGATAATTACCTTAGCGAACACATTCGTTCACTAAAAATTAGCAATACAATTACATTTTATGAAAGATAGTTAATACTAACCCTGTGAAGGAGACGGGGATACAATAGAAAACAAGTTGGAATGCATTCAAACTATGTTTATTGTTATTACACAAATCAACATATCTTGCAAAAATTATCTAACTGGGACCATCTTTCCTATTTTTTTCGCGGAACAATCCAAGCCAATTGTGATGTAATTAACATTTGGTCCACACACACTTCCACTAATAAACTATGATCAATTTAGCACTAGAGTTTCTTTGGAATATTATCAAATTTTTAAACAAAAGCAAACCAATTTTTCTTAAATACAAATTTTTCATTTTTTACTAACATTTTTCTACATACTAATTCATTTGTGAAGAACACCAAAAGCACTAATTTTATCCTCTTCCAGACAAATATTTTTGTTGTTCTTCGTTTCATAGCTTGTTTCAACTTTTTCACTTCAGGATATGCACGCTCTGAGGGAGAAGTTTTATTAAATCTTTCTTGCGGTCCCGGACAGATTCTCGAGTGAATACTAATTTCTAGATCTCGCTTAGATCTCTTTAGCAGTGGGAACTTACTACTCAAATCAATAGGTTCGTAAGTTTATCACAGACGACTGCATACTGGGAGGGTATGAAAGCTTTTCTCGGGATGACTTTCAGCCATAACGATAACTGTTCTGGATACCTTGGAAACTTAAAAACTGTAACGTAGCCAGTTTGTGTGATAGTGCTCTCTTAGATGCTGTAGCACCCTGGCACACAATATTTAGGAGCCATCTATGAAACAGACATTTAGTTGATAATTAAGACACTTCCCAATTAGATCTAATAACAATAACAAATTTTCAGTTTAATAATTGAAATCCACATTAACTTATAATTATCAATTTATAATCAAATTTTGTAAAAATAGATCTAACTACAGTACATCTAAACACAAAGCTCCGTCACATTCCCAAACAGCTTTCTGGGAAATATACCATATATTTCTTAAAATTAAATAGAATAGGATGCACTAATAATTTTTATATTATTTTCAACGATCATAAGTTACATTATATACCACTACTAAACATAAATAATAGGCCAAACATTCATTCATTATAGGTTATGTTCCAATCATACTTAACCTATAATGAGTGAGTGTTTAAATCATACTTACAATTCATATATTTATTCGTCAATATCACAGAAGCTAAAAAAATATATAGCGTGACATCAGAGTACATAAATGGTTACTTTAAGTTCATATTTATTTGATACATGGAATATGGCCTCAATAACGCACTACGTTACAATCCGTATCCATCAGCTGAAATAATGTCAACGCATTTAACCAAGCCGGCCAACGGTACATTGTTGCCGCAAAACGAATGATCCAACCCGGTAATTGTAGGAGGCCATGGTCCAGCTTGTACGCCACTGTCGGGTCTTCCACGAACCCGTGATGCGAAGAAAAGCACTTCCTCTCTCTCTCTCTCCCTTCCCCACCTCAGCTACTGATCATTATAGCAATGCATCGGGGCAGCACCAATCCCCAATCGCTCTTGACCCTCGCGGTCACGTAACCACCTCGAGGTTTCGCGAAGACCCGAGAGAGAGCTCTGTCTGCGACGTGATCGCCACGGGACTTTCCCCGTCCGCATTCCGATTTCCCCCACTCCAACGCTTTCAGTTGCACCGGATCTTCACTGGCAAGGATCAGAACCGTTGACTCATCCGTGTACCGGATTTTTATTTTCCAATTATGCAAGTAAAATATAGGGGCATATATTATCCATGTACCCAAATTCACATTCGCTGAGCTATTCATACGTTAATAAATTCGGTGAAAGGAAAACTACTCACGAGATGATCCACGAGGCAGCTTTTTTCGAGCAGAAATCGTGTGTCACCTAAAAAGTACCATAGACAGTGTGTACACCAACTAAGACGGTGTTAATTAGTTTTTATTGACCATAGATGAGATATGCTTGACCGCTATACTTCCAGCAATATAATAAATATGCAAATGTCCCCTAATTTTTTCGTTCCTTTTCTTGGCAAACGGATTGAATAAATCACACAAATGAAGAATCGTAAGTTACAGCATTAAAATGCGTCTTCCAAAGAATTTTATCTTTCATCTTTTTTATTTCCGAGATAATGCAATAAAAGAATTACATCAAGAAAAGACTCTACTTTACTCATTTATTTGAAAAGGACGTTACTTGAGCCCTGAAAAATGAAAGTTGGAAACGCGTCTGGTAGAACGTAAACAATATTCGTAGGGAGTTACGTAATGTTCCATTGTATAATAATTATTTTTAATAACTGTTCTGACGTCCCGTTTACATTGTTAATGTAAAAACCGATTGAAATTTGTCTACAACTAGAATATATGGGGGAAACTAGTATCTGTCATATTATTCAGGTAAATAAAATAGTCTTGCTACATTAATATTTTCATAGAGAACATTAGTTAGATTAAATATTCTAGTTGAATTCAGGTTGACTTGGTAATTATGAATGGTCAAATCACATATGTTATCGTGTATTACACAACTCGCGTATACTTTGTAATCCCGATAGCGCAAAAGATTATGATGGTATAGTAATACAACTTGAAGGCTTCCTAAAGTTTCCGAATGTCGATTACGTCATGAAGTATTGCACTTTAAAAGGCAAGGGAAAACCGTCCCGGAATTCACTAAGGTATCATAACAACCCTCATTATCATTATTACCAAGTACAATTTTTAGTGAAATATTTATATTTGTAACAATATCGTTCTATTTTCGATCTCCTGTACTCTGTTACAATGTTTAAATAACATGCTGTAGTGTTGCTCTAGAACAATGTATTACTTTCAGCCATGAGCACAAGTTCTTATTTGTCGTTTGTTCGCAGATATCCCTGCTGCTCGCAGCGGTAGTTCTCCTCATGGCAAGAAATTGCAACGCAATGGGGATACCTTCTGCGCATGCGCAAGAAGAAAACGAAGTGGCGCCTAATGTAACTCCACAAGAACCAATCGATGTTGAGCTAACGGTAGGTTCACTCATGCCAACCAGCTCTAATTCTAATACAACTAAGTCGTACTAATTTTATCGAATTTATCTGAAAGATGTGAAATTGTTACATAGTTGAACTAGTAAAATTCAAAGACGAAGTAGAAGGATGTTTAAATTATCTTATTTTCTGAAATGTAATTTTAACTATGTTTACTCGCATTAATATTGACAATTTAATCAAAGTCTTCACAAAGATGTGTGTATATTATATGCATCCATTAATTATATTGTTTTCCAGTTTGAAATTGCCTGAAACTCTTTTCACAAAATTTATAAGATAAAAATTGATATTCGAAAATTGATACGAGTAAATCAAATATTTTCAATACGTGCTAACAAAACGGATTATCTTTTTGGTTGCTATATAAAAATTAATTATAACCTAACAGAGACGAAAATTGTCAATATTATACTCCACGGTCTTAAGAAGTGAACTATTGGTCTAATCTTAGCGGTGGATGTTATATAGAATAAAACAGTAAAAATATAATTAAAAAATTATCACACACGGACTTGCGATCAGCTTAGCTTGCAAGTAGTGCACTGAAGATTTGAGAAACCGTTGATAAAATTTATTTTGATCAGGGAGTTTTTGCATAGCGTACCTGCGAGCTATCGTATACGCTAACCACTCGCTGGTTACTTCTGCGCATGGTCAGAAGTTAGTGGTACAGTAAAGCTCCTAGCGTAGTACGTTTCAACGTCTCTGCGTATGATATTAGATGCACGCTACTGAGAGAGGTCATGGCAGATTCTGGTCTGGATTCGCTGGTGTACTCACAGTATAGTTTACTTGGGTACGCTTTCACAGATGTAGTTTGTCGGGTACGCAATGCAAAAACTCTCTATTGTTAGGTACTTGGTATCAAATATTAATGGAAGGAAATTAACGTGTCACAGCGAAATTAGGTAGGAGGTGTTATGACACTCATGTATCAAGGAGAAGAAATGTTTGGACTGAAAAGACCCGGAAAAAAGTATCGTGGGGCGAATACTTAAAGAACCCGGTTCACTCTCAACGAGGCGATGCAAACCAATACTCGGATTAAAGTACGAATACACGGGCAGCGTTTCTGGTCAGTTATTCTATGTCAGCGTTACCAGTAGACTGTATACATTCGTCAGCGAGCACTGTCATCTCGTCATATGACTTACGCACTCTGCCACCAAAGTTTTCTCGTACCTTTCAAAAACTGTCATCTGTCAGTACAAACTAACACTGACGTTCAAGATAGCTCTAGACAGATCTCAACGTCAGTTATATCTTCACTGACCACGATTGCCAGCCGGGATTTCGATAGTTAAATTGCAATAGATAATATGCCAGATTTTTTTTACTGAAGAGATTTTTGTACGAGGCTGTTCCTCTAGGAGTCGTCAATAAATAATTGTTGATCAACCATTGGTAATAGTTGTTAAATTTCACTGTCTGAAGAATTTCACATTAGTTTATAGTAATAAAAACTGAACACCTGAGATACTCATTACTTCATAAGTATACTCATGTTCATTTACTTTATAGGCATACTGACTAGGGTAGGGTTCATGAACAGACATAACCTCACTTGTCGTAAATATTTGTCTCTATGCGGGTCTGTAAGAGGAAGGGTTCACTGGTGATCGCTGTGTGTGTCACCAGGGGACAGCGTTCACTAACGGATGTGTGTGTATATATGTGTGTGTATATATATATATATATATATATATATATATATATATATATATATATATATATATATATATAT